>JANCQY010000024.1:27500-48157 GCA_024294585.1 Vipera latastei | reverse complement strand
GCTGCCAGCAAAGTGAGTTGCTGGGTGAGCTGGGCATTCTCAGCACGTAGCTGCTCCATAATATTAGTAAGGGGTGGGAGGCTGAAAGCAAACTGTTCTGTACCAGCCTGCTACCGGCCTTGCAGAAAAGGCAACCCCTTTATAAACGGCAAGAGGCTGGAATACGTCTGCCAAATTTATTACAAAAACAAACAAAACACATACCAAGATACAGGAGCTTTGAAACACTATCGGAGCGGTTGCTTTCAGCAAACCAGCCCTCCCCAAACATTCCCTTTATAAAGAGTTCAGGGCGTGGCCTCTCTTTGCCTCCTTCCGAGAAGCCCCACAGCCTTCCTCTGCTTGCTCCTACTTGACTGCCTCCTGCGTCGGGCGTCCTTGAACAGGGCCAGCTGTGGGTCATCTTCATCCACACTGTCAGGCTCACACAGCTGGGTCTCCACCAGGTAGGAGGGGCCTGGCTGGGGGCTCTGCGGAGCCTCAAAGCCATCATCAGCAAGTTCTTCAACACCCCCCTCCTCCCCCTCATCTGAGTCATCCGACCCAACTGCCAAACCCACAGGCTGACCCTGAACCACAACACTCAGGATACTCAGAACATTCCATCTCTTTCTATAGGGGGTGAGTTATTACCCCCCACAGATAAGGCTCGCAACTTGGGAGTCCTCCTAGACTCACAGCTTTCCTTGGAAGACCACATAACATCTGTGACTAGGGGAACCTTTGCCCAGGTTCGCCTGGTGCGCCAATTACGGCCCTATCTAGACCGAGATGCCCTACATACGGTCACCCATGCACTCGTGACCTCTCGTCTGGACTACTGTAATGCTCTTTACATGGGGCTACCCTTGAAAACCACTCGGAGGCTCCAACTGGTACAGAATGCAGCCGCAAGAGTTGTGTTGGGAGTCTCCCGATACTCCCATGTTACACCTCTACTCCGTGAGCTGCATTGGCTCCCAGTTATCCTCCGGGTAAGATTCAAGGTGCTGGTAATGGTTTTCAAAGCCCTACATGGCATGGGTCCGGAGTACCTTAGGAATTACCTGCTGCCAGCGTCAACGTCCCTCTGTCCAGTGCGCTCCCACAGAGAGGGCCTCCTCAGGGTGCCGCCGTTCGGAGAATGCCGTCTGGTGGCTCCCAGGGGGAGGTCCTTCTCTGTGGGCGCGCCTGACCTATGGAACCGTTTACCAGTTGAGCTCCGGATGGCTCCCGACCTTCGCTCCTTCCGACGCGACCTAAAAACACATTTGTTTAAGCAATCCGGTCTGGTCTGATGGGTTCTTTTGTAATTATTATCTTAAGGTAACTATCTTCTACATTTGGGCTAAATTAGGGTTTAATTTATTTTCAATATCTATATTTGTACACTCTATTATTTATGTCACTGTTCACCGCCCTGAGTCCTTAGGGAGAAGGGCGGTATATAAATCAAATAAATAAATAAATAAATAAAATCAATATTGCTAGAAAAGATGGTAAATGAAATTCCACTTCAGGCACGAGCAATTTTAAAATCATCTCCAATTTATGATTAAATATATAGAGTTCTGATATAAAAAAAAATCCAAAAAGGCCCAACTCTTCATATTAAGCAGGGTTCAAGGGTGCTGATTGCGTCCTTGGCATTAGAAGACGGGCAGCACCAGAGCTAAGTGACATCAACCTAGAGAGGCACCAAACTCCATCATGCTGGGTGGCCTTCCCAGCAATCCCTGGAGACAAGAGGCCATGTTGAAGGACAGCGGAGGTCAATTCCCTTGTTCATCCAGCATCACTTTCTGGAGAAGTCCTGACAGGAAGGACCACAACCACGACAGAGCAGAACCCCCAGGAGGGCATCTGTGACTTTTCACCAACATGTGTTTTTTTTCAGCTAACCCTCCTCACACGGATCCGCAAGGAAGTTCAGCGTCCCCAGTGGAAAAGTTGCTTCTCCCTGTAATAATCACCATCCTGGTCTTAGGTCCTCTGCTCCTTCTCCAGTGACTGCCTTGGATGTAAACATCAGGCTGAAGCAACACGGAAGACATCTTTCATCAGAAAAGGATAAAAGCTGCAGGTCACGTTCTGTGTGGCAGAAGTCTTCAGACAGGCCGGGGCTGTGCTCTTCAATGTACTTTTGTTTTCTCTCCAAGTGAATTTTGCTGCGTCTCTGTCTGAATCAGGAAACCACGAGCATTCCTCTCTTGTGAGAGCTCTTTGAATTCTTCTAACCCTCCTTGTTCTTTCTGTTAAGAATCGGGAGCAGAATGGATTCAGCCCCAAGAATTATGGGCCTTCTGGTTCTGATGCTGCTGGTGTCCCAGCCGGTCTCTGGGAAGCTCAGAATGAAGTGCCCACCCAGTTTGGAGCCCCAGGATGGAAAGCAGTCGTGGAGCTATTACAGGCCAGGAGACCATCTCATTAGTATGCTTATCACTATAACAGAAATATCGCATATGAAATTGCCTTTCAACCGTGCTCCTTCTATTCAGTCTCGTTCGTAAGTCATTCCGGGTGATAGAGTTGCATCCCCTCCATTTGCAGTTCTAACACTCTCCTTCTTTTCTTCTTATTCCACTTTCTCTTATATTTCAGGACCTCTTTGATTTCCTGAAATATTTTGATTTCCTTGCCTCTTTAATTTTGTGGAAGAAACTCAAATCTAAAAATGGGGCAGGAGAGAACCTGAAGGAAGTTGAGATTATTTTCCTTTCCCTGTTCCCTGGGTTCATCACTTGATTACTGAAATAAATGATCTTTGGGTTTGGATCCATTTTGGCTTAAGGCTCAGTAGGCTGGTGGAAACAAAGAGGATTAAACTTTTAAAAAATAATTTGTTGTTGCTGTTGAAGACAATAACATGAACATTTTTTTTACAGTAGGCTTTCTTTTGGTTATTCAGAAACCTTACGCTTCATTTTTGCTATTCAATTTATCAACAAGAATTCCCAGTTCCTGCACAATCTCACACTTGGCTACAACATCCATGACAACTATCTGAGCCCTTTACACACTTCGGATTCCTTGCTGGACATTCTCTCCATTGGAGAAGCCAATGTCCCCAATTATGGCTGTGGAAGGAGGGAGAAGCTCCTGGCTCTTCTTGATGGAGCTGCCAAGGACATCTCCATCCAGATGTCAACATTAGGAGGCATCTACAAAGTCCCCCAGGTTTGTCTGTTTCTTTATCTGAGCGGGGTGGTGATGGGTGAGTGATAGATCTAACCATAGTTTCTCCATGGAATTCAAGAGCTGATTTTCTTTGTATTAGAAAATATGTCAGCTATGTTTTAGCCTACTATGTTCCTGTTCACATTCACCATGAATGGATATTCAGATATTCAAAAAATATTCCTATCTATGGGGGTCTTTATTGGCATGTTCATTTCACATGACTGAAGTTGACAATACTAGCAGAGTCTCTCTAGATAAAATGGAATTAAGAGGAGTCTAGCAATTACAGGTCAGTAAGTCTAATATTGTGACTAAAATATTCCCATTTTCCTCTTAGATAAACTTGACAGAGGGAAGAAGAAAAGTCCATTGTTTAGAAGAACAAGAAGGTTTTAGATAGAGTTAAAGTTTATATAAATTTCAATAAAAATACATACATTAATAATCTAATATTGACAACAGATTTACCTTGAAATATCTAATCACAAAATATGTCAGCTGGGTAAACTATGGCTTGCTGACTTTATAGATGTTAGTGCAGAATTTGACATAATAAACAGAGAAATATGATGGAGCAAATTGATTGTCCTTAAACTGGAGCTCTGACTGCTGGCTCTGATCCAAGCCCTTTCCACAAGCCCTTCTTTGAGAGGGAGGTTTGGGCTCAGCGGAGCCACGAGAAGAAGGATCGAAACTTACCAAGGGGGAAGGGAAGGGGGCATATCTGAACCCCTGATATTCAGTCTGGAAATTAATGACTTTCCTGCACTAATGAAGGATCCTGAAATAAACCTGTCTAAGGTGATAAATACACATTGGAACACCCTGGTTTACACTGATAATACAATATTAATATCATTCTCATAACTTGGATTGTGTAAACCGTTGAGACAATTTGGCTTCCATTGACATAATAATGTAATGATTATTGATAAATCAAAGACTAAAGTTATGGTCTTTGGAAAACATCATAACCATTGCTGCCTTTTTGATGGCCATTCAATAGAGCAAGTAACACCTTTCCTTACTGAGGGATAGTTTTCTCTGGAACTGGATATTTGTTCATCATCAAAGCAGCTCACTTAGAGAAAGGGCACAAGTGAATTTAGTGTTTAAACTTAAAAAAAAATCATAGCTATTCAATTTTCTTTCCATTTATTAAAGTATAAACTGCCAAACTTACCCCAAGTCTTTATATTAAACAGAAGTCTGGGGATTAGTATGTATATAGATAAAGCTGCTAGAACAACACAATCACAGCATCTGAGAAGTATCTTTCGGGGTGGATAGAAAGTCTTCAGTTGCTGCCCTCAGAGCTGAATTGGGAATTTATGCAATTTATCCTTTGTCTAAAATCAGGATATATAATTATTACTGTACAATTAAAGCTATGGAATCTGACAGACTTGTGAAATTACAGTTAAAGACACCTTGGACTGTACAACTGACAAATTATATTAGGAGATGTGTTATCACATTCTCTTGTACAACCATGAAACACACCTATTAATGTAATGTCAATGGTTTAAGAAAGAGAGAGATGAGTATATTGGATTGAACATCACACAAATGACCTATTGGGATTCATATATTAAAATAATATATATCCTGGACAACCAAAATTAAAAAAATTGCATATGATACAGCCCCTTATTTGAGCAAAACAGTTCAGCTGACATCAGGATATATGGGTTTCATTGTAGTAAATTGTAGGGGGGATAAAGAAATAATGTACATTCTTTATTCTTATTCTTTCTTATTTAGTTTATTCCTGCATTCTGTCTATATAAAGGTAAAGGTAAAGGTTCCCCCGCACATGCGTGCTAGTCGTTTCCAACTCTAGGGGCTGGTGCTCATCTCCATTTCAAAGCCAAAGAGCCAGCGCTTGTCCGAGGATGTCTCCGTGGTCATGTGGCCGGCATGACTAGACGCTGAAGGCGCACGGAACGCTGTTACCTTCCCACTGTAGTGGTCCCTATTTTTCTACTTGCATTTTTATGTGCTTTCGAACTGCTAGGTTAGCAGAAGCTGGGACGAGTAACAGGCGCTCACTCTGTTATGCGGCACTCGGGATTCGACCCGCCAAACTGCCAACCTTCTGATCGACAAGCTCAGCGTCCTAACCCACTGAGCCACCACGTCCCTACTTCTGTTTATATACAGAGACTTATTAATGTTCTGTGTTCTACATTATGCATTTTGATATGACTTAATGGCTAGTCAACAATAAACCAATATAATGTGGAGTTGTTAATAAGGAGTTATTAAAATCTAATATTTGTGACTTGATCTGATCCCCAGTATAACACAGCATTCTTCATTGCTTTTTCAGATCAGCGTTGAGCCTGTTTCAGAGACTCTGACTGATAAAACTCAGTTCCCCTTTTTCCACCAGATGCTCCCCAAAGAAGGGTTCCAGTACCCAGGAATTGTACAGTTGCTCCTCCATTTCAGATGGACCCTGATTGGTCTCTTTGCTTCAGACACAGAGGTGGGAGAGAGGTTCATGAGGACTTTCACTCCTATGCTGGTCAGGAATGGAATTTGTGTTGTTACATCACAACAATTCTCAACAACTGGTCATATAGTAACCCTCAGGGATTCCCTCACTAAGTGGAGACAAGTCGATGTCTTTGTTCACTTCATAGAATATAATTCCATTTGGGACAGACTTCTTCCTTTCCATTTAGCACTTATGTGTTTGCCAGAACCCATTGAAGGGAAAGTCTGGATCTTGACAATCTTGGGCCAATTTGCAATTAGAAAGCACAGACTTCTCAAATATGTCCATAGTATTTGGGCCTTTGCTTTTCAGGAGAAATATAGGCAAAAATATTATCCTTTTGAGCCCTCTATATTTCTGGAACCCCATGTTGAAGATCGTTATTTTCATTGTTCTCTTTCCAAGTACGTCTTTTCTGTCAAAGGCCAGAGAAGATACACCCAGAAATTCCCACTGGAGACCCAGGAGAAAAGGAACAGGATCCGATTCCCAAATTACCCCTATATGTACAGTTTCATTAACACTCTGGCCCAGGCCTTGAACACTGCCTACTCCTCCAGATCCAGGAGGAGAAGCAAGGAGGTGAAAGAGAGGGTGGGGGCTCCAAGGCTGCAGCCATGGCAGGTATGGGCTTCTGACAAGGATCCATCAGTTACTTTTGGGAAGGTAACCAAAGGAGATGGAGAGGACTTAATTCTCCAACTGAGAGATTGTGTTAATTGGAAAAGGTGCTCCAAGACTCTGGTAAATCAATAAATCAACCTCACAGAATAACCAAGTTGGAAGGGACCTTGGAGGTCTTCTAGTCCAACTTCTAGACCATTCACTAATTTAATGTGTGAGCGAATGCATGGCTCGTTAAGTGAACATGAGGTATCTCAGGGTGGGGAAGGCCATGGGGGGGCAGTGATGCAACAGGCACCCAAGGCCTCCCCAACCCACAAAGATACCTCATGCTTGCCGCTCCATTCCTGCCGCTTACCTTGTAAAGGCCTCTCTGCCCTGGTTTCTTTCCTTTGAGGCAAAGGAGAGTCAGCTTGGAAATGCTTTTTGCACTGAGAATGGAAGTTTCTGGAGTCTGTGATCTCACTCGAGTTCAGGTACCCATTCTCTGCAAAGGGGGAGGCATGAGATCCCGTTGTCCCATGGAGCCTGCTGCTGCTTGAGTGGGGGAGGCATGAAACCCCATTGTCTCTGGAGCCTGCCGTGGTTTGAGCAGGCAGGAATGACACCTCGTTGTTGCTGGAGCTGCTCTGGCACGAGCCAGGAGACTTTGTGCCTCAATGGGGAGGAATGAATCCCTGTTGTCCTGCAGAGCCTGCTGCTGCTTGAGCAGGGAGGCATGAAACTCTGTTGCCTCCCACGGCTTGAGAAGGCAGGAATGACACCTCGTTGTTGCTGGAGCTCACAACAATGGGGATTCATTCCTCCCAAGCATGGCACAAGGCCTCCCTGCTCAAGCCATGGCAGGATCCAGCGACAGTAGGCTGTCATTCCTGCCTACTCAAACAGCGGTGGGCTCCAGGGAGAGTGGGAGTTCATGCCTCCCCACTCGAGTGGCAGCAGGCTCCATGGGACAACAGGGTTTCATTCCTCCCCGGCATGGCACAAGGCCTTTCTGCTCAAGCAGCAGCAGGCTTCAGGGAGAATGGGGAGTCATTGCTGCCTGCTTGAGCCACAGCAGGCTCCAGGGACAACAGAGTGTCACGTCTCACCTCTCAACCGGTGGCAGATTCTGCAGGACAATGGGGATTCATTTCTCCCTGGTGTGGCACAAGGCCTCCCTGCTTAAACCACAGTGGGCTCCAGGGACAGTGGGGTGTCATTCCTGCCTACTCAAGTGGCGGCAGGCTCCACAGGACAATAAGGTCGCATGCCTCCCCCACCACAAGGAGCTCTGGTGAGCTGGAGGTGGGTGTGAGGGACCAGGCCCCACAGTGCCTCCTTGCTCAGTTGAAGGCTTTGAGCCTGCCTCAAACAGTAAGCAGCGCACCCGGGCAATGGACAGCATTGGTTCCTGCACCAGGCCACTTTCACTGCTTCCCTCCCAGCTCCGGCCACAGGGAGGGTTGACAAAGCAGCTCTGTCTGCAGAGGATTTAGCAGGCAGGGAGTGGTGGTGGCAGAAAGGAGTTGAGGGGGAGGAGCAGGAGACAGGCACCACAAACACTTTTCTCACAGAGAATGGAAGTTTCTGGGGTCCGTGATTTCGTACAACTTCAAGCACCCATTCTCTTTTGCAGAGAATATGTACCTAAACTTGGGCAAGATCACGGACTCTAGAAACTTCCATTCTCAGTGCGAAAAGCATTTCCAAGCTGACTCTCCTCTCCGTCAAAGGCAAAGAAACCGCAGCGGAGAGGAGACAGACATTTGCAAGATAAAGGAATGTGGCTTGGCAGGAAGGGAGGGGGAAGCAGTTGTGGGGAGCTGGGGGGAATAGGGTGAATGTTGCAAGCATCTGCAGTCATTTGTAAGGGCAAACAACTGCCATGGTTCTGCAACATTTGTAATTTTGGGAAATATTCATAAGCACTAAGGGGTGCTTATCACATAATTTTGAACAGACGTTAAGTGAATGCTTGTAACTCAGGGATTACCTTACTGCTGTTGAACCAATTTTCATCTGTACCTGTACATTTGGTTTTTCTTGCCCAAGTACAAAACCATTTAATTTAATTTTGTTAGCTAGAGCCCAGTGTTCAGAGATCCATCTGAATCTTGAACTATTCCTGCTAGTTTGATTCCTGCTATGACTCTAAAGCTGTCTGTAGAGAAAGGAAAACCCTGATTTTTGGCTATCATGAAAAACCAGAGATCTGCAGAAAGAACATACCAAGAAAAAACCAAACACTTTCCAAAAGGAGATGTATGCTATGTTGCAACTAATTCAAACAACAATGATCTCAAACCATGAGGAAATTAAAAATAACTTTGAAAATATAAATGAACACATCTCCATTTTTTTTTATTCCATTTATATCCCGCCCTTCTCCGAAGACTCAGGGCGGCTTACAAGCTTAGCAGTAGCCTTCATTCTATGTATATGCCTGCTTATTAGGGCTTTCACCACCCCCCCAGTGGCATTATTACAAAGTCAGCTTATTGCCCCCAACAATCTGGGTCCTCATTTTACCTACCTCGGAAGGATGGAAGGCTGAGTCAACCTTGAGCCTGGTGGGACTCGAACCTGCACTAATTGCAGGCAGCTGGTGTTACTTAAGGAGGCATTAGCCCACTGCTCCACCAAGGCTCTTTTGACTTTACAACACAAAATTTCTCAGAAAATAGAAACAGACAGCGAGCAGATAAAACAGAAAACTGAATATGAGCCAGAGGAGAGAGATTTAAAGATGGAACCTAACAATAGAAGGAAATATGACTTAACCCAGTTGGGGAAAAACCTGCAGGAAATACTGGAAATAGAAAAGATAACTTATACTCTAAGACGGGTAGGCATCCTTGGCTCTTTTATGACTTGTGGACTTCAACTCACAGAATTCCTGAGCCAACCATGCTGGCTCAGGAATTCTGGGAGTCGAAGTCCATAAGTTATAAAAGAGCCAAGGTTGCTTACCCATGCTCTAAGATCATAAGTCTGGAGAGAAGAAAAAAGATTTGACAAAATTGATTACAGAGCTGCCAGGAGAACTATGAGAACTTGAGAGACAAAAAATGATAATTGAAATTAAGAAAGAAAGAAAGGAAAAGATTTTCAATGAATATGAAGGGGTGAAACCTTCCTATAAAAACATTTTACCTGTTTTGCCTTTTGTACCTGCAACAGCATCAACAAGACCATGGGAAGACTCTTTGATTCAGCAAAGCACATTGATCAGGAAAGATGTTTGGCAAAAAAAAAGAGGTTAAAGTGAGAATTAAGAAATTAGATGATTGGATTTATCAGAGGGAATATTTAAAAATTAAACATCTGTTTGATCTCAAGTTTCCAACACATGAGCTGTTCAAATGACTCTGAGGCATTGTTTACCTTAAAGTCTTTTATTAGAGCCCTATAACATCAGCAATCCTTGCTAGGAGAAGCTGGAATCTGAATTCCCCTCTCCTTAGCACAATATGTTAAACACAATTCTCTTCCTTTTCATTGCTGTCATAAATCACATTCTCCAATTAGTTTGAAGGGTCAGTTTTCCCTTCTGTTAGACAACCCACCAAATTCTTATCTTCTCTTATTTCAAGACAGCCTTGAGAGACATTCTTCCTCCTCCCTCCCCCAGCAATAACTGATTATACCTCTTAAAGTAACACATGTTTAAATATGAAATAGCTGCTTCTTCATCTTTTGTCAAAGCAAAAACATTTGATGTTAGCAGCATTGACATCCGGGCCCCCTTACAAAAGAACAGATCCTGTAATGTAAACAAAACACAAGTTAGGAGCTGGCTTTTGGTTTGTTGGGGTGTTTCTCATAAAACCTTTTGATAGGTCTGTCAGCTTTCACATCAGTAGATTTCACCCAAATGGCTTCAGACAATGGGTATCCCTTCCATTGTACTAGGTACTGCCAATTTTCCCTTAAAGATTCTAGAGTGAAGAATATGTTTCACTTCATAATGGGTCTGACCCGCTACTATGAGGGGTCCAGGTGCTTTCTTAGGGTGGGGTCTTAAAGTGGAGGTCCAAAACAGTTTCAGTAAGCTATAATGGAAAACCGGGTAAATTTTCCCCCAAAATCTAAGGAGTTTCAATTCTGGGTTGATGATTCTCACAATGGGGAAAGGTCCCAAGAATTTTGGTCCTAATTTCTTGTTGGGTAGTTTAAGGCGTAACTATTTGATTGACAAATAAACCTTTTCGCCAACTTGGAATGTCCTTTGGGGAGCTCTCTTTTTATCAGCCTGCTTTTTCTAGGTCTTGAAAGTCTTTTTTAAGGCCATCTTTGTATTTTTCCAAATTTTTTCCCATCCCCCACACCCATTGACCAAGTGTCCGGGAAACGGAGGGCAACTAAGGGTATTCCGGTATGGAATTGAATTCTTTCCCTGTGGCTACCCAGAAAGGAGTGTAGCTGGTGCTGCTGTTTACTGAATTATTGTAAGCCACTTCTGCGAAAGGGAAGAGGTTGGTCCAGTTTGTTTGTTGGTAAGAAACGTAGCATCTAAGATATTGTTCCACCATTTTGTTGGCGGATTCTGTGGCCCCATTAGTAGCTGGGTGAAAAGCAGTTGATAGGCCTTGAGATGATCCAATTAATTTAAGAAAATTCCTCCAAACTTTTGCTGTGAACTGCACCCCTCTGTCTGAAATTATTCACTTAGGGGCGCCATGTAACTGATAGATATGTTTTAGGAACAACTTAGTCAGGCGTTGGGCCGATGAGAGTCCTTTACAAGTGATAAAATAAGCCTGTTTTGAAAACAGGTTTATTACAATCCAGATGACAGTATTTCCTCTACTGTCAGGTAGGTCTACTATAAGCTATTTCTTCCCATGGTTGAGAAGGGTCGGCCACCATTTGCAGTAACCCAGGGGCTTTCCCTGGGATTCTTTTCATGGTGGCACATACAGTACAGCTCCTGACATAGTTTTCCACGTCTCATTTTAGACCCAGCCACCAGAATTGCCGGCGAGTGAGATGTAGAGTTTTTAGATATCCAAAGTGTCCAGTCTGTTTCACATCATGGCTGTGTTTGAGAGCATTAAGACAGAGAGCTTCAGGCAAGTACAATTTTCTCCCCTTGTAAGCCAGACCAGCCCTGCATGTTAGGGATGTCTGATTGTCTTTGACCATTGATCAGTGAGGAGTTCTCGTTTTATTTTCTTTA
Organism: Vipera latastei; assembly: GCA_024294585.1. Taxonomy (NCBI): domain Eukaryota; kingdom Metazoa; phylum Chordata; class Lepidosauria; order Squamata; family Viperidae; genus Vipera; species Vipera latastei. The sequence goes on along the minus strand of JANCQY010000024.1, from coordinate 36,710 downwards.
CCCTGAGGTCATCAGGATTAGGGATCCTGTGAGGTGTGAGTTGGGCAGCAGTTTGTGGACTGGAGATAATTGCCTCATTAACTTCTTCATGTTCGCTTTTGTACTGGGGTAATCTCGATAGTGCATCAGCTAGGAAGTTTTTCCTTCCTGGTATGTACTTTAGAGTAAAATTAAAATGGTTAAAGTATTATGCCCATCACACTTGCTTTGGGGACAGTTTGTGGGAAGTTTTTAGTGCCTCTAAATTTTTGTGATCTGTCCATACTTCAAAAGGCACCTTGCTCCCTTCTAAATAGTCTCACCAGTTTAATAGCCCCCACCTAATTGCAAAGGTCTCCTTCTCCCATACTGTCCATCTCCTCTCACTTTCGGTGAATTTCTTAGAGGTGTAGCCACAAGGTTGCAGGACCCCACTTTTATTCTTTTGCAGTAACACAGCTCCGACTGCTACGTCGCTGCTGTCAGCTTGAATTATGAAGGGCTCCACTGGGCAGGGGTGCTTTAGAACTGGTTCAGCAACCAATAAATTCTCAAAAGCTTTCTGACAACTCAGAGTCCATGCTAGTGGCTGGTCAGGTTGCAGTTTTCCCCCTCCCTTACCTGTTTTGAGTAGTTCTGTAAGGGGTAGAGCAATCTTGGCAAAAGAGGGAATGAATTGACAGTAGAAGTTGGCAAATCCTAGGAGGCTCTGGAGCTGTTTGTGAGTCTTTGGGGGCTGCCATTCAGTTATAGCTTTCACTTTGGCTGGGCCCATTTCAATACCCTCATTGGAGTTCTATAGCCAAGATAATCTAATCAGGTTTGGTGAAATTCATATTTCAGCAATCTGACATCAAGTTTGGCATTCAATAGTTTCTTTAACACTTCTCTGACCAGTCTTATGTGGTCAGTCATATTTGTACTTTATGTCATCAAGATACACCAGAACCCCTTTGTATAAAGTATCATGTAGGACTTTATTAATCAACTGCATAAATACAGCTGGGGCCCCCTACAGTCCAAATGGAATGACTTTGAATTGGTAGCTTCCCAAGGGGCAGTTGAAGGCCATTTTCCATTCATCCCCCTCCTTTATTCTCACCTGGTAATATGCTTCTCTGAGGTCCAACTTACTGAAGACACTCCCCTTCACCAGGTGGGTTAGTAAATCTTTCAGGAGGGGGAGAGGGTATTTATTTTCCACACTCACAGCGTTAATGCCCTTATAGTCTATGCAGAGATGAAAAGACTCATCTTTTTTTTCTTTGAACAACACAGGGGCTCCCACGGTAGACTTGGCCCGTTCGATGAATCCCCTCGCTAGGTTTGTATCCACATATTGCTGCATCTCCTTCATTTCAAGTGGGGACATAGCGTACATTGTTTGTTGGGTAACTTTGGATCCCGGCAATTGGGCCGGTGAGGAGGCAAGGTATCACATTCTTTCTCACTAAACGCCTCTGCTAGGTCCCGGTACTCACTGGGGATAAGTGGCTCGCCTGGTGACCGTAAGGCAGCCATGTGCACTCGCTCATTGGGTGGGCTATAATCCCCTGTAACATCTGTTGAATCAATGGGGGGATTGGGCCCTATGGGTAGTCTCACAGTTCTCATTCCTTTTTCCCACCAGATGAATGGCTAGTCCTAGGATCACAGTCTCACCTTAGCTGAATAGAAATTGAAAAGGAAATTTTCGAATTTTTCCCAAGGAATTGCTACTCAATGCATCTTGGAAAATGTCCCTGTTATCAGATGTTCTGCCAAGAATGTATTTCTTAAAGTTTAAAAATAGTGTTAAACAAATTTTTCTTTCTGTCTTTCTCAGATACAGGAAAATGTCCAGGTGATGAATATCCAAATGAGGACCGAGTCTAATGTATCCTCAAAGTTGTAAACTTCCTGTCTTATGAAGAATATTTGGGCATCATCCTGGTCTCTTTTACTCTACTCTTGTTCTCAGTCATTTTTGGAGCCACCAGGAAGCAAGTAAACTCCCAGTGCTCACCTATTTCTAGGCGTAGGGGTTCCGTTAATTGTGTGAATAAATTCCCTCCCATTAGGGAGCCATTGGCTTGCTCAAACCTCACAGGTTTGGAGAGCGGCTTAGCTCGTATGCCCAGTCTCAAGGCTCATGACAGGCTAATGATGCATCGGGAGCAGCCAGTATCGACTAGTACTTTCAAGTCTACATGTGCCTCTGATTTAGGGATTATGAGTTTAGCAGGCAATGAAAAAGATGGGATGTGTCGACTCACCATCGGGTCGTTCTCCCCTTCATCATCGCTGTCAAAGCCAGGTAGAGCGGGGGCGGTTCCAGTCAGTGGGCCAGCGTCCTCCTGGGTGGGAGATGTAACCTGGGTAACAGGCTCCTGGGTAGCCCAGTTGGACTTTTCTCTCGGTGGCTCCTCATTGCTGATTCTGGTCTACTCTACTATTGTGGGTAGCGAACTGGGCAGTTCACTGCTCGATGTTCCTGCTGTCCGCATCGAAAACATTTGATTGCCGGGCCTATAGATGGCCTAGGTCTTTTGGCAGTAGCAGTAGTTGGAGGTTTTCGAGAGGGTGGTAGCCGTTTGGGTTCTGGCTTTGGTGCAGCTTCAGGTGGGAGAAGCTTCTTATAGCGGGCAAGCTGGACATCTAATTTCACCGCTGCCTGATACCATTCTTGCATCTGGTCAGGCACAACTCAGTATATACATGCCTGAGAAAGGTTGTCATCTAACCTTCTAATTCATCCATGATGAATTATGGATTGCTCAGGCCATCTCTCTATCCGACTGGCAATCTTGCGAAATGCCCGCACGTACTCCAGGGCAGGCCGGCCAGCTTGTTTTATCTTGTGGATTTGTTCTTCTGCCTTGAGGGCAATGGATGTGTCCTCAAATCTTTCTCTCAGCCATAGGAGGAAAAGGTGGGGGTCATCCAATTCAGGGACTTGCTCATTATATAAATTATTTAACCATTCGGTTGCTTCTCCCTCTAGGTTGGGCCCAATCACATCGACCATAGCATTTAGGTCTGGGTAGGGATACGCGGTGGCTCAGTCGGTTAGGACGCTGAGCTTGTCGATCAGAAGGTCGGCAGTTTGGCGGGTCGAATCCCGAGTGCCGCGTAACAGAGTGAGCGCCTGTTACTTGTCCCAGCTTCTGCCAACCTAGCAGTTCGAAAGCACGTAAAAATGCAAGTAGAAAAATAGGGACCACTATGGTGGGAAGGTAACAGCATTCCGTGCGCCTTTGGCGTCTAGTCATGCTGGCCACATGACCATGGAGACGTCCTCGGACAAGCGCTGGCTCTTTGGCTTTGAAACGGAGATGAGCACCGGCCCCTAGAGTCGGAAACGACTAGCACGCATGTGCGGGGGAACCTTTACCTTTACCTAGGGATAGGCCCAGCATTTCAAGTGAGAGCATACTTGTTTGAGGAAAAAAATCAGTTTCTCTGGGTCCCAATCAAAGGTTGCTCTGAAGGATGGGCTCATCATTGGTTGCTGGGGCCCCCATTGCTGCTGGCCCCACCTTGGTTGTTGGTTCAATGGCTGCTGGGGCCCCCACTGCTGCTGTTGTGCCCCCAGTTGTTGCTGGCCCCATCCTGGTTGTTGGTTCAGTGGTGGCCAGGGCCTCCACTGCTGCTGTTGGCCCCCCTGTTGCTGGCTACCTCATTGGTGCTGCTGTATGTGCAGGGGTTGCACGTTTGGGCCCTGCTGCTGCTCCCCTTGCAGTGGTTGTCTGAGGGGATGCTGCTGTTGGCCAGCAAGAAGTCGTGGCACCACCTGCTGCTGTATGCCCCTCAATGGTTGTTGGATAGATGGGGGTTGCTGTCGTCTACTCTGGATTTTGTCTGCAGGGAATTGTGGTGCCCTCTTCTGCTGTTCTACTAGGAGACGTGTTAGCCTCAAGTGCTGTAGTGCCTTCCTCAATTTTGATCCTCTCAGTGGTTGCTTGGTGCTCGGGGGTGGGGACCAGCCTCTATGGAGTTGTCGTCCCCCAACAAGCTGTTGCTCTCCAGGCTTCTGAATCACCCCAAGCTGTTGCAAGGTCTCTATTAGCTGATTTAGGCCCAGAGGTTGCTGCCCCTCCTTCTGTGGGGGTTGCCGTACTCCCCACTGCTGCGGGGGCCCTAGGTTCTCTTCCTCTGTGAAACTGGAGGCCCTAGCAGGGAACTCCAGGAGTTGGAGGGCTGTTAGCATTGTGAAAGGGGGGCTGGGGGGCTCTCTTGGCAGGAGCTGTTCTGCACTCCTTACTTCTAGTTCTTCAAACCTTTCTGCTAAATTGTCAACTGATTGGCTTTGGGCTGCAGATGGATATTTCCACTCACCCGAGTCTTCAATCTCAGCTGGCCTGGCTGCTCCCCACCAGCCTGGGGAATACAATGTGCAGGATTCTCTTTGTTCTCGTCCCACCTCCTCTGCCTTTGAAGCCCTTGGGGATGGCAAGGCTGCTCTGAGGTGCCTGGACTCTCCGCTGGGCTTAATCCACTCTGACAACCAGACCAGTCCTCCTGGTTGTTTGGGTCTAGCTCACAGCTGGGAGGATTGCTGAAACTCTCTCTGCCGGCTTCTTCACTGGCCCTTCCCCCACTGGGGTGGCTGCTGTTGCCGGAGAGCTGGCTTCAGGCAATTTTTCTTCCTCCATTGTGGGATCTTCCCCAACTCTTTGCCAGACTGCCTTCCAAACTTGGAGACAGTGACAAGAGGTCGGGACCCCCTAGTTAGTTTGTAAAGTTGGTGGATTCCAGCTTGATGTCAAGTTTCTGACAGATGAGCTCTTCAAATGACTCTGAGGCATTGTTTACCTTAAAAGTCTTTTATTAGAGCCCTATACATGGCAAGGCTTGCTAAGGAGAAGCTGGAATCGGAATTCCCCTCCCCTTAGCACAATATGTTAAACACAATTCTCCTCCTTTTCATTGCTGTCATAAATCACATTCTCCAATTAGTTTGAAGGGTCAGTTTTCCCTTCTGTTAGACAACCCACCAAATTCTTATCTTCTCTTATTTCGAGACAGCCTTGAGACACATTCTTCCTCCTCCCTCCCCCAGCAATGACCGATTATAGCTCTTAAAGTAACACATAAGTTTAAATTTGAAGTAGTTGCTTCTTCATCTTTTGTCAAAGCAAGAATATTCCATGTTGGCAGCATTGACATCTGAATGTGGTTAAAGAAATAGAAAGATTTTGGATGTAAATGAATTTTAGTTTAAGAGGGATGAACCCCTCAAGTAACATAGTATTTTTTCTTTCTTTTGTCCTTTGTGTCTTGTTTTTGACATTAGAAATATAAAAATGTTGGGAGGGTTTATATAAAGGAAATGTTTTAGATATTTAAGTGTAATTGATCTTGAAAAAATTTCAAATGGACAAAAATGTTTTGAATAGATTTAAAAGATTAGATAATTGGATTTATTAAAGGGGACATTTAAAGATTAAACATATGGTTGAATATGGTTAAAAGAAGAGAAAAATTCTGAATATAAATGTACATTAGCCTAAGAGGGACATGTTTTTTAAGTAGTATACTATTTTCTTATTTGTTTTTCTTTTTTTTTAAACATGAGAAATATAAAAGTGTTGGGAAGGCCTGTATGAGGAAAAAGACTTAAATACTTAAGTGTAATTAATTCTGAGAAAATCTTAACCAGTAAGAACGTTTTGAATATTGTGGGGAAAACAAATTTAAATAAGAATATTGTAAACAGGGTCTATGATGAGGCAATCAAGATGATCAGTTAGAAAAGAAGGTTTATATTGATGTAGTTATTATTTGAGAAACATTAGAAAAATGTCTATATTTAATTGTCATTTATCCAAATAATAAGAATTGTATTAATTCAAGGTTGGCAAAAGAGAATATTATTGGAAAAAGAGAAAATCAAGCAAGGTGGACTATAGAATTATAGAAAGTAATTGTTATTGATTGTTTTTTAAATATAAACCCATACAACACTCTGTTTACCAAATATTAAGGTGATTATGTAAAAAAATCAATAAACATATTTTAAAAAATATATCATGATTCAGTGATTCAATCTACCTGTATTAATGAATATATTGAAGAATAGATTACCAAAAACTAATTTTTATTTATATCGTATCAATTCTATGAGGAACTATGAAAATTATTTGGGCTCCTCCCCACTATCAGTCACCGCCTGGCATCCCCAGGGCCTCTCACTTTGGCCACTTGCCCAGCTCTGCTGTCCTCCAGTGCGCCTGGCATCCCCTCTGGTCACGGGCTCATCGGCTCATCAGGATCAACTCACCTTCACTGTTGGCTGGTGTGGTTGGCACCCCCTCTGGTTGCTGGTTCATTCACTGGTTTGGGTCAGTCCTCCTCTGCTGTCCCCTAGTGTGCCTGGTGCCCCCTCTGGTCACGGGCTTCTTCTCTCCCCCCCTCCCTATTTCTCTCCTTCCCTCTCCTCCCCTCCCCCTCCCACACAGCCCCCCCCCAAGCAGGGACCCCACGGCAAGCCTTTCCTCCCCTCTCTCCTCTCTTCTCCTTCCCAGCTCTGTGCTGAATCTCCCCCCACCTCTCGCTCTCTCCTAGCCCCCTACTTTGCTTCCTTCTCCACCGATCTGCGCTGTCTCCCCCTTCCGCGCTCTGCTTCTCTGCCTCCATCTCTCTCTTTCACTCTCTGCCTCCATTCCTTCTCTTCCTCGCCCCTCCTTTGTTCTCCCCCATTTCCTGCCAACCTTCCTCCTTTTACCCTCTTCTGTCCCATGACGCCTCTTTCCCCCTTATTTTCGGTGGATTCCCCTTCTTGGTGGCCATCCACGAATGTCCCACTTGGCTGCCGGCTGGGTGTCGCCCCTCAAGCAGTCGCATCCAGCAGTGCTGATCATCCATGCACCTCTGCTGCTTGCTCTCTCTAACCCCCCCTTCCACAAGTAATCACCCTGTTATTTTTAATGAGTTTATGAATAATCTCTTTATTGGTTTGTTCCATTGTGTTGTGACTGCTGTAGACTGTTCTATATAATTGATAAATGTTGTCAATTTTGTTTATCAATATATGATTGACAGATTTTGCTGAATCTTTGTTTTTCACTTTTGAAGATAGCAGCAACTCTTGTTCTCTCAACTAAGGATACTTGCAAGTCAGATAATTGTAGAAGAAAGATTCAAATGTGAAAAGACTCCATGAGAGAAGAACCCAAAATTTCAGCTTTTAACATTTTTATTTTAGTTTTGTTGGAAATCAGCACCCACTCACCTTCCTAGAGAAGGAAATATTTTGGGAGATATTAAAAAGGCAGAATATTATATTTCCCCAAAGGAATAATGGAGAAAAATCTTAGGCAGAAACCATCCTCCAGTTTCCTTCCCCCAGGCAGAGGCCAGCTTTTAGAATTGCAGATTTGGGTCCACCTATTCATAAGCAAAATGCTTTCAGCCACAGCCCCAGAGAAGGTTTGAGCTGATGGGGTTAGAAAAAGGAAGACTCTAAGGACAGGAAGATGACCTTTAGGACATAATAGAATTAATCCTACACCCTCTTCAGACTAGCAAAAGACACAAAAGCCCACCTCCTGGAGCGTTCCAAACACAAAACCCCAAAGAAGGTATAAAAGCCCACCTATCCCAACTCCATTTTCTTCAGCTGTCCCAGAACCACATGCTGTTGGTTCTGTTCTTCAATAAACAGAACCTTCTTTCCAAAGAGCCTCCATTTTATTTATTCGCGGCTTGGACTAGACCTGATGTTTTTTCTTTCAACAGTTTCACCCCTTTCTTGCAAAGAATGACTTTTGTAATCTTTCCACCTTGAAACTGTACTTGGATCAAAATGGAGATGTAGCAGCAGATCTGAAGATCAGGACTTGGGTGGTTCTCACCAAGCTGGATCACATCTATCAGCACTCAGGGACATTTGAAAGACAGAGACTTATTATCAACCAAGATGATCTTTCACAGATAAAGGTGGGTGACATATTGTTGTCCTTCTGTTTTCCAAAACCTTACAAACTATTTCAAGTGGGCTAAGCCTAATCACCGTGGTGGCTGACCTTCACTGAGAATTGAATATGGGGAATGATTCTTAGACTACTTGAGAGGCTTCAGTATTAATGAAAAAGCTAACTTCAGATGCTATACTATGAAACAATGTCTAAGCTCATTCAGACAACCTGGAATCCAGGATGACAATTGTTTGGGACATAGATGATGGCCCTTTTGTGTCACCTCTGTTATTTATTATCTTCATAAACCTGGTGAGAGAAGCCATCAAGTGCTGTGGATTGTGGTGCTGATAGCCTCAGATTTGCTTGTTCCATGTCCTCAAATATAAGGGAAGAAGAAGGCAATTCTGTTGAGCAATGCCTGTTCAGGTATGGACTGGATCCAATGGAGTTTATTTGAGCCTGGATGGAGGTCTTTGGGGTCCCAATGGGAAATAGGCTTTGGAATTTGAATTCAGCGTCTACAAATTTATATGCCGCCCGTCTCCCTATGCAGAGTGACTCTGAGTGGCTTACAATAGTGTGTTGTTTGTATAATATCTCATATTGTATAATTCCTTGACCCAGAAAACTGAAGCCCTGAAATATTTCTTTGATCCAAAGAAAAGCCCTTCCTGATATCAAATGTATTGAGGGACTGGAAGAGAACTGATGTAGTTCCCATCTTCAAAAAAGGGAAAAAAATAGATCCAGGAAACTACAGACCTATCAGCCTGACCTCAATACCTGGGAAGATTCTGGAAAAGATAATCAAACAACAAATCAGTGAACACCTTGATGCGAACAAAGTTATCACTAAAAGCCAACATGGGTTTGTCAAAAACAGATCGTGCCAGACAAACCTTATTGCATTCTTTGACCAAGTGACAAAACTAGTGGACCAGAGGAATGCTGTAGATATAATTTACTTGGATTTCAGTAAGGCATTTGATAAAGTAGATCAGAACCTACTACTTGATAAGATAGAAAAATGTGGGTTAGATAGCATCACCACCAGATGGATTTGTAGCTGGCTGACAGGCCGTACTCAGCGTGTGGTCCTCAATGGAACTGCATCTACATGGAAGAAAGTGTGTAGTGGGGTGCCCCAGGGCTCTGTTCTGGGCCCAGTGCTCTTCAACATCTTCATCAACGATTTGGATGAGGGGATAGATGGGGAACTCATCAAATTTGCAGATGACACCAAGCTGGCAGGAATAGCCAATACTCCAGAAGATAGGCTTAAGATACAGGAGGATCTGGACAGACTCGAACACTGGGCACTATCTAACAA
>JANCQY010000035.1:32402-52525 GCA_024294585.1 Vipera latastei | reverse complement strand
AAGAAGAGGCAGTCAAGCTATTCTCCAAAGCGCCTGAAGGCAGGACAAGAAGCAACAGATGGAAACCTATCAAGGAGAGAAGCAACCTGGAACTAAGGAGAAACTTCCTGACAGTGAGAACAATTAGCCAGTGGGACAACCTGCCTCCAGAAGCGGTGAAGGTTCCAACACTGGAAGTTTTTAAGAAGAGGCTGGACAGCCATTTGCCTGAAATGGTATAGGGTTTCCTGCCTGAGCAAGGGGTTGGACTAGATGACCTCCAAGGTCCCTTCCATCTCTATTCTGTTCTCTTCCATGATTCTATTCTATTCTATTCTATTCTATTCTATTCTATTCTATTCTATTCTATTCTATTCTATTCTATTCTATTCTATTCTATTCTACTCTATTTTTTCTATTCTATTCTATTCTATTCTATTCTATTCTATTCTATTCTATTCTATTCTATTCTATTCTATTCTATTCTATTCTGTATTTCTATTCTATTCTTTTCTATTCAACTAAGACGATTAAAGGCCTGGAGACTAAAACACATGAAGGATGCTTGCCAGATTTGGGTATGGCCAGTCTAGAGGAAAGAAGGATTAGGGTGGGGGACATGATAGCAGCATTCCAGTATCTCAGGGGCTGCCCCAAAGAAGAGGGAGTCAAGGTCTTCTCCAAAGCACCTGAAGGCAGGACAAGAAGCAACGGATGGAAGCCAATCAAGGAGAGAAGCAACCTGGAACTAAGGAGAAACGTTCTGATGGTTAGAACAATTAACCAGTGGAACTACCTGCCTCCAGAAGTGGTGGGTGATCCATCAGTCCATCAGTTTTTCAGTCCAAAACATGGGATCTTTTACAGGTAGTCCAGATTTGGGACTAGAATTTCTGTTGCTAAGCAAGCCAGTTGTTAATAGCAATAGCATCTAGACTTATGTACCACTTCACCGTGCTTTACAGCCCTCTCTGAGCAGTTTATAGAGTCAGCCTCTTCCTCCCCCCCACCAAAAAAACACAATCTGGGTCCTCATTTTACCGATCTCGGAAAAACAGAAGGCTGAGTCAACCTTGAGCTGGTCAGGATTGAACTCCTGGCAGGTGGCAGAGTCAGCCTGCAATGCTGCATTCTGACCACTGCGCCACCATGGCAATAGAATAGAACAGAACAGAACAGAACAGAACAGAACAGAATAGACAGATTATAGAGATATAGAAACAGAACAGAATTAAGATTTGTTATTCTTTAGTTACTTTTAAGGAGAGTTAAAGTGCGATAGGATTTAAAGTGTTATTATAGCTAGTTAGCATATTATAGTTTAAGATTGTTAGGGTCAATACCCTGTATTATGCTCTGGGAAGTCGGGGGGGGAGGGGGAGGGAGGGGAAACTGGGTGGGGGTGGGGGGAGGGATGGGTTTTATGTTTAAAATGTATCTGTAAACCTTTTTTAATTAAAAAAAAGAAAGAACAGAATTGAATAGAATTGAAATAGGAACAAGAGAAGAGAAGAGAAGAGAATAGACAGATTGTAGAATAGAATAGAATAGAATAGAATAGAATAGAATAGAATAGAATAGAATAGAATAGAATGGAATGGAATGGAATGGAATGGAATGGAATGGAATGGAATGGAAAATATGGGATAGAATAGAATAGAATAGAATAGAATAGAATAGAATAGAATAGAATAGAATAGAATAGAATAGAATAGAATAGAATAGAATAGAATAGCCAGATAATATAGAATAGATAGAATAGAATAGAATAGAATAGAATAGAATAGAATAGAATAGCCAGATAATATAGAATAGAATAGAATATATGGAATAGAATGGAACAGAATAGAATATCAATAGCAGTAGCAATAGCACTTAGACTTATATGCCGCTTCACAGATCTTTTGCAGCTCTCTCTAAGGGGTTTACAAAGTCAGCCTATTTGCCCCCAACAATCTGGGTCCTCATTTTACCGACCTCGGAAGGAGGGAAGGCTGAGTCGGCCTTGAGCCATTGAGGATCGAACTGCTGTCAGTTGGCAGTGAGTTAGCCTGCAATACTGCATTCTGACCGCTGTGCCGCCATGGCTCCTTAAGTTGGTTTGATTGATTTTATGATCTTTTTTTTTTGCCATGGTTATTAATCACTACCGTTGTTAAGTGAACCACACGGTCATTAAGTGTTTCCGGTTTCTCCCCCTGACTTTCTTGTCGGAAGCCAGTTGGAAGGTCGCAAATGGGAACGGCACGATTCCCCAAAACACTGCAACGATCCTGAATACATGGCAGTTGCCGCTCCCTCAAATTTTGACCACAAGGATCCTAAGTGTGAGGATCGGTCCTAAGTCACTGCAGCTTGAAGATCTTGGAGGCACAGGTGTCGCTGTGGCTGTGTACCTGTGTGCCTACGTGCGTGCGTGTGACACAAAAGGATAGTGATGGAAGAGAATATTTGAAGCTCAAAGTTGAACTGGGGGGTCCTTGGGGCTCTCTGAGGATGGTTGATTTCTTACAGGCACTTCATGACCCAACTAGATAACATCATCAGTGCTAGAAGGGAGTGAGGTTTGTGGAAAGGAGGGGGGGGGGAGGAGGAGGAGGAGGAGGAGGAGGAGGAGGAGGAGGAGGAGGAGGAGGAGAACGACAACTGTGGGGTCCTTGGTGCTCTCTGAGGATGGTTGTTTTCTTACAGATGTTTTATAACCCAACTAGGTAACATCATCAGTGTTAGAAGGGAATGAGGTTTGTGGAAAGGAGGAGGAGGAGGAGGAAGGAGGAGGACTGTGGGGTCCTTGGTGCTCTGTGATCTTGGCTGCTTTCTTGCAGACATCTCACGACCTAACTAGGTAACATCATCAGTGCTAGAAAGGATTGTGGGAAGGAGGAGGAGGAGGAGGAGGAGGAGAACGATGACTGTGGGGTCCTTGGTGCTCTCTGAGCTTGTTTTTTTGCAGACCTTTTATAACCCAACTAGGTAACATCATCAGTGTTAGAAGGGAATGAGGTTTGTGGAAAGGAGGAGGAGGAGGAGGAGGAGGAGGAGGAGGAAGAGGAGGAGGACTGTGGGGTCCTTGGTGCTCTGTGATCTTGGCTGCTTTCTTGCAGACATCTCACGACCTAACTAGGTAACATCATCAGTGCTAGAAGGGATTGTGGGAAGGAGGAGGAGCAGGAAGAGGAAGGGGAGGCGGAGAAATTTGGGGAAGCTGTAACTTTTGGGGAGCTCAGTCTTGTGTGTGGGGGGGTGTCCTTCGTGGTCCTCTGAGCGTGGCCCTTTTCTCGCCGACATTTCATGACCCCAACTAGCTCACCTCCTCGGTGCTTGTGCATCGAGGACCCCACGCCACAAAAGGAAGCTAGATAATCTCCTGGAGATCCCGTGCCAGGCCAGGAATGAAAACGAAGCCTCGTCTCTAATCTCTGGAACTTTCTGGGGTCTTCTGCACTAGCCTTGGCCCTAGCTCCGGCCTCGAGATGTCCGGAGAAGCTTGCAAGAGCAGCCAAGGACCCAGGAGGTCATTGCAGGCCTCCTTCTCGTCTGCAGCCTCCTTTGCCAAACCTGGCACAGCTTGGCTCGTCCCGGCCAGCTGCAGCCAGGGAAAAGCCGGCTGCCCCCCCATACCCCCCCCAGCGAAAGACGGATCCGCTTTGCATCTCAATGGGGCCTTCTGCTGCCAGACAAAAGGCAGCCAAATTGGCGTTTTATTAGCTCCGAGTTAATTATCTCTCGCCTTTGTGCATCAAAAGACATCCCAGGCTCTGCCTTCCCTCTTGAGGCGACCCCTGGTGGCCAGAGGTAGAATAGCACCCGCAACTCTGCCGGGGGGGGGGGGGGAAGTCCAAGGACTGGGATGGGGATGGGGAAAAGGCGGTGGGGGTGGGGGGGGTGGACTTTTGGACCTCAGAGTAGGGTCAAAAAAGTCAAGATGGTGGCCTTGGCTGCGGAATGGTTTTTGTTTTTTTACATTATACTTAAGAAGTGCAGTGATTCACTTAACAACCGTGGCAAGGAAAGATGTAAAATGGAGCGGGGGTGGGGGGGGAAACTCACCCAATGAATGAATGTCTCATTTAGCAAAGGTAAGTATTGGGCTCGGCTAGGGTGGTGAGTTAAGGGCTACCTATCCTGCATCCACACATTTCTTTGCAATTCTCGCAATAATGCCCAGTGTGAAATTTAACCGCTCTTTCCTGTTTTCATTCTTTCTTCATTTTAACGGCAGCTGCACAGCCGGTTTCATTTCCAAATCAGCCAGATTTCATTGGGGGATTAGAATAGTCCAGGGACGATTAAAAACAAAAACTCGTTTGTGGAGTTCCTCAGGGGTCGGTCCTCTCGCCTCTCCTGTTCAACATCTATATGAAACCGCTGGTGAGATCATTCGTGGCTTTGGAGTTGGGTATCATCAGTACGCTGATGATACCCAGCTTTTTCTTTCGACCCCAAACCACCCCAGTGATGCCCTCAACGTGATGTCCCGTTGCCTGGAGGTGGTCCGGGTCTGGATGGGGAGGAACAGACTTCAACTCAACCCCGACAAGACTGAGTGGCTTTGCATACCTTCATCCCGGGTCTATTCGGATATTCCATCTCTTTCTATGGGGGGGTGAACTATTACCCCCTGTAGATAGGGCTCGCAACTTGGGAGTCCTCCTAAATTCACGGCTCACCTTGGAAGATCACATAGTGGCTGTGACTAGGGGGGCTTTCGCCCAGGTTCGCCTGGTGCGCCAGTTGCGGCCCTATCTAAGCTGGGATGATTTATGCACGGTCACTCACGCGCTCGTGACCTCTCGTCTGGACTACTGCAACGCTCTCTACATGGGGCTTCCCTTGAGGACCACCCGGAGGCTCCAACTGGTACAGAATGCAGCCGCGAGAGTTGTGTTGGGAGTTTCCTGGTACTCCCATGTTACACCTCTGCTCCGTGAGCTGCATTGGTTACCAGTTGTCTTCTGGGTGAGATTCAAGGTACTAGTAATGGTGTTTAAAGCCCTACATGGCAGGGGTCCGGAGTACCTTAGGGAACACCTGCTGCCGGCGTCTACTTCCCTCCGCCCTGTGCGTTCCCACAGAGAGGGTCTCCTCAGGGTGCCACCGGTCAGAGACTGTCGATTGGTGGCCCCCAGGGGGAGATCCTTCTCTGTGGGCGCCCCGGAACTATGGAACCAATTACCAGTTGAGCTCCGGATGGCGCCCGATCTTCGCTCCTTCGCCGCGATCTAAAAAACATACTTGTTTGTACAAGCCAGCCTGGCCTGAGGGGGGATTGGTGGGATTTTTTACTGTCATTTTATTGGGGTTTTTATTATGTATTAATTGTATTTTTTAGTGGGCATGTATTTAATTACTTTTAACTTTTGTAATTCTGTGTTTTATTCTTGCCCTGTACACCGCCCTGAGTCCTTCGGGAGAAGGGCGGTATAGAAATATTAATAAATTAAATTAAATTAAATTAAAATCTGCAAGGACTTCAATGCGTTTTTTTTTTTAGAATGTGGAGCAGGCCCGCCCCAAATTTCCCTTCGGCTTTAGCGTTGACTGTTGGCGAGCCTTTTATTCAAACCTCAGACGGAGTTCCTGGAATTGCAGAATCCCTGCTCAAAAAAAAAAAAAAAGATTTCGGCACGCACAATGAACCGATAGGCCTAATAATAATAATAATAGTAATAATAATAATAATAATAATAATAATAATAATAATAATAATAATAATAATAATAATAATAATAATAATAATAATAAAGTTGGAAGGGACCTTGGAGGTCATGTAGTCCAACCCACTGCTCTGGCAGGAAACCCTGTACCATTTCAAAGGGCTGTCCAGTCTCATCATCATCATCAAGTCAGAAGGGTCCTTGGAGATCATCTAGTCCAGCCCCCCGCCCAGGCAGGAAACCCCATACCGTTTCAGACATTGCTTGTCCAAAGGTCACAAAAGGGGATCTTCCCTTGGGACACTGCAACCGTCATAAATACATGTCAGTTGCCAAGCCTCCAAATTTTGATCACGTGACCCTGGGGAGGGAGGCTGCAACGGTCGTTAAGTGTGAAAAACGGTCTTTAAGTGTGAAAAACGATCGCGCCTCTTTTTTCCCCCAGTGCCTTGTAACTTCGAACGGTCGCTAAATGAACTGCTCTTAAGTCGAGGACTAGGACACCTGACTGAGTGCGCCAGACGACTGCGGAAAGGGGCTTTTATTTTTTTTTCAGGCGCATGTGAACGTGGCGGCTCTCTTTTGCTCGGAGATTCGATCGACTGAGCCATCCAGCTTGGGGAAAAAAAGCTGAAATTCAGATTTTTTAATTCCCGGCTTTAAGGAGCGGTTCAAGCGCCCGTCATTTCGCCTCGTGCAGTTTTGTTCTGAGCTCCGCGCAGCAATTCCTTTTCCATTTTTAATGAGAAAATGTTTTTCCTGGGGGGGGGGCACTGGCGGCTGTCTGACAGGCTGGACGTTAAGTGGGTCACTCGGCAGCCCCGGCTGTTGCAAGCGCTTTCTCGGTCACTGGCTACCCCAGCCTGATGGATGTTAAGGGAATGGAGGTGACACCGGCTGTCAGCGCAGGATTTAGTGCTGCAGAGCCCAAGGCGGGTGTCCATCAGGACGTGTCTGTGTCACTCCGAGTCTCCTTAATAAATAACTTTTCTCGGGGTGGGGGTGGGGGGAAAGGGGCTGGCATTTGCAAAATGGATGGGGAAAGAGGCCAGGCCTGTGTGGAAGAGGCAAAAAAAGAAGACGCTGGTCAAGACAGAGAGGGGGAAATAAGGGGGGGGGGGGAAATGAAGTGATGGTGGTGGTGGGGAACTTGGTGGGCGAGAATGAACTCCGAACAATTCGTGCTGACCGTCAGGGCCTTGCTAAACATCGGGCGGTCGAATTCCGGGGTTCTGGCCCAGAGGGATAAAGTCAGCTTCTCTGGGGATTCCAGGCAGCTAGGTTTTGCAGGTGAAGATGGCTCGCATCTGAGTTTTACCAAGACGGGGCATGAATGAGAGGAAGAAAGAAAGAAAGAAAGAAAGAAAGAAAGAAAGAAAGAAAGAAAGAAAGAAAGAAAGAAAGAAAGAAAGAAAGAGAAGAGAAGGAAGGAAGGAAGGAAGGAAGGAAGGAAGGAAGGAAGGAAGGAAGGAAGGAAGGAAGGAAGGAAGGAAGGAAGGAAGGAAAAGAGAGATAGATAGGCGTATATAGGTAGGAACAGAAGGAAGGGAGGGAGGAAGGGAGGGAGGGAGGAGGAGGGGAGGAGAGGGGAGGGGGAGGAGAAGGGAGGAAAGGGAAGGGAAAGGATCCATTAGTCCTCCAGCAAGGTAGACTTAACATAGAAGTAAAAAAGTTCCATTTTTCAAATGGAAAACTGAGGTTGATTGTAGCGACGTGCCATTACGGTCACAGAATAACGTAGAAACTGGCTGGCTGAAATGACTGCTTTCCAGAACGCTACAAGAGAGCTTGTTTTGGGGGTCACGTCCCTCCAGAGACCAAGAAGACACCCCCCACCTCCCTCGCTGGCCCTTCCTAGGGCCTTAGGGAGCTGGTCCTGTGTGTTGTGATTCAGGGTCAGCCTGTGGGTTCGGCAGTTGGGTCGGACGACTCAGAGGAGGAGGAGGAGGGGGGTGTTGAAGAGCTTGCTGAGGGGGTTGGAGAGCTTGATGAGAGCCCCCAGCCAGGCCCCTCCCACCTGGTCACCACGCAGACCCAGCTGTGTGAGCCTGACAGCGTGGATGAAGATGACCCACAGCTGGCCCTGTTCAAGGACGCCCGATGCAGGAGGCAGTCAGTCAGGAGTAAACAGAGGAAGGCAATGGGGCACCTCAGAAGGAGGCAGAGAGAAGCCACGCCCTGAACTGTATAAAAGGGGAATGCCTGGGAGGGCTGGTTTGCTGAAGGCAACCGCTTGAAAAGCTCCTGTTTCATGGTTCGTGTCTTGTTCTGTTTGCTTTTGTATCCATAAATTTGGCAGGCTTAATTCCAGCCTCTTGCCTTCTTGTAAAAGGGGTTGTCCCTGCCTTTTCTGCAGGGCCGGTAGCAGGCTGGTACAGAACACTGTGCCAGCCCTGGGACCCCAGTTGTCTGAAAGCTGCCTTAGCGCGATTCACGGTGTTTTCTTTCTCGGCTGCTCCGGATTTTAATTTTTTCATCCGCCAGATAGTTGGTTTTATTCTGCTTATTGTTCGCCGCCCCGAGTCCCTTGTCGAGAGGGGAGGGGGGGCAGCTTGAAAAACCGACTCAGAAAAATAAATCAAAATAAAACACATCATTTAGCAAGGGAGGAATCAAGAAGCGGGAGGACCGAAGCAACGACGGTTGTTTTTATACATACCGTCCCCCACAGTGAAAAAAAAGGAAGACGTTTGTGGGACAGAGTCCCGTTGACGGCAACTCCCATCGATTTGAAACCTTCGAGGTGAAATCTGATTCTTCCCTGCTGGCAAAGGTTAAGGCCTGGAAAATGAGAGTTCAAAGGAACAAATTAGGTTTGAATTAAGGACCAGGCAGTTCTGGGCTCACGGCTTGCTTCTGCACGTGGTTTGGCAGAACATAGAATGTACCATCATAGGTCTGGAAGGGACCTGGGAGGTCATCTAGTCCAACCCCTTGCTCAGGCAGGAAACCCTACACCATTTCAGACAAATGGATGTCCAGTCTTTTCTTAAAAACTTCCAGGGTTGGAGCATTCACAAATTCTGGAGGCAGGTAGTTCCACTGGTTAATTGTTCTGACTGTCAGGAAATTCCTCCTTAGTTCCAGGTTGCTTCTCTCCTTGACTAGTTTCCATCCGTTGCTTCTTGTCCTGCCTTCCGATGCTTTGGAGAACAGAACCGAACAAAGTAGGAAGGGACCCTGGAGGTCTTCTAGTCCAACCCCCTGCTCAACCTGTAGACACTATCCCATTCTGGACAAGTGGCATTCCAGTCTCTCCTTGAAAGGCTCCAAGGATGGAACACCCACAACTTCTGGAGGCAAGGAGTTCCACTGGTTCATTGTTCTCACTGTCAGGAAGCTTCTCCTTAGTTCCAGGTTGCTTCTCTGCTTGATTAGTTTCCATCCGTTGCTTCTTCTCCTGCCCTCAGACGCCTTGGAGAATAAGTCTGCCCAGGTCTTGCATTAGGGCAGCTGGTTCATTTGCAATGGAGATCAGCCAGCTGTTACAGACAACCACCGAGTGACAAAAAATCCTCATTTTTAAGGTGCTGATGGTGCACAAAAGCATCCTTGTCCATATTCTGTTGGCACACTTCACCGTGGGACTGCCCCATCTCTGAAGATGTTCTTCTGAATGTCCATCTGGAAGGAAGGTCCTGGATTGAAACACCACCCCACTCCCCATGTGGAAAGTATTTTAATTAAATCATATTAAATTATATTAAATTAATTTTAAAATTTTAATTTTATTGTTATTATGAATTGTGGGCTTGTACTAATTTAATTCCATTTTATTCTCTTTTTGTACTGTTTTAACTGCCCTGTGAACCGCCCTGAGTCCTTCGGGAATAGGGCGGTATATAAATTCAACTAATAAATAATAAATAAATAAATAAATAAATAAATAAATAAATAAATAAATAAATAAATAAATAAATAAATAAATAAATAAATAAATAAATAGATCGATTGCAAATTTAGCCTCTGTCTCTGGACATGGTGCACAGATTACTTTAAACAGCCAGTGTGGAATAAGGATACGGGTGCTGGGCTAACAGAGCAAGATGCAAGGAGACGTCCAGAAAAGATCCAAGAAGGCATATCGGCTGGAGATCCAGGTTCTAGACCTCCCTGACTCACAGAAGCTCCTTTGGGCCAACCCAGCAGGGTTGTAGTGTAAAAAAAGGGGAGGTGAGAAGAAAAACATGGACAACTCTCAAAGCAATCTTTCTCAGCCTTGGCAACTTGAAGAGATATGGGCTTCAAATTCCCAGAACTCTGGTAATAGAATAGAATAGAATAGAATAGAATAGAATAGAATAGAATAGAATAGAATAGAATAGAATAGAATAGAATAGAATAGAATAGAATAGAATAGAATAAGAAATAAAGAATAGAACAGAACAGAACAGAACAGAAAAGAAAATAGAATAGCAGAATAAAATAGAATAGAATAGAATAGAATAGAATAGAATAGAATAGAATAGAATAGAATAGAATAGAATAGAATAGAATAGAATAGAATAGAATAGAATAGAGAATAGAACAGAAAATAGAATAGAACAGGCTAGAAAATAGAATAGAATATGGAATGGAATGGAATGGAATAGAATAGAATATAAAAAAGAATAGAATAGAATAGAATAGAATAGAATAGAATAGAATAGAATAGAATAGAACATGGAATGGAACAGAACAGAACAGAATATAAAAAATAGAATAGAATAGAATAGAATAGAATAGAATAGAATAGAATAGAATAGAATAGAATAGAATAGAATAGAATAGAACAGAACAGAATAGAATAGAATAGAATATAAAAATAGAATAGAATAGAATAGAATAGAATAGAATAGAATAGAATAGAATAGAATAGAATATGGAATGGAATGGAACAGGACAGAATATAAAAAATAGAATAGAATAGAATAGAATAGAATAGAATAGAATAGAATAGAATAGAATAGAATATAAAAATAGAATAGAATAGAATAGAATAGAATAGAATAGAATATAAAAATAGAATAGAATAGAATATAAAAATAGAATAGAATAGAATAGAATAGAATAGAATAGAATATAAAAATAGAATAGAATAGAATAGAATAGAATAGAATAGAATAGAATAGAATAGAATATAAAAATAGAATAGAATAGAATAGAATAGAATAGAATAGAATAGAATAGAATATAAAAATAGAATAGAATAGAATAGAATATAAAAATAGAATAGAATAGAATAGAATAGAATAGAATAGAATAGAATATAAAAATAGAATAGAATAGAATAGAATAGAATAGAATAGAATAGAATAGAATATAAAAATAGAATAGAATAGAATAGAATATAAAAATAGAATAGAATAGAATAGAATAGAATAGAATAGAATAGAATAGAATAGAATAGAATAGAATAGAATAGAATAGAATAGAATAGAATAGAATAGAATAGCTTGCGTGCTTCGGGCTGCTTCTGTTGCTTGTGGCCGGAGGCCTTGTGGCACTGGACCGTTTCCGCTGTGGAAATGGTCCAAAGATCATGCAGCGTCCTGCCACAAGCAGCAGAAACGGCATAAAGCACCATGCAGCATCCTGCCAGAAGAAGCGCCAATGGTGCAATGCACCACATGGCAACTGGCATACATACACACACATACACATACACAGGTGTGTGTGTGTGTGTGTGTGTGTGTGTGTGTGTGACCAGGTCTTCATTTTGGGGAAACACAGTATTTCGTTACAAAGATATTCAAACTCCAGGATGTAGATTCACAGACCATTTATTCTTACGCACGGCTGCCTCATCTGGGTTGCCCGAGTCCAAACAAAGTTGTAATTTCCGCAGTCATCTGGGGCTCCCCCAGATTTGTCTCAACCAAGCTAGGTCCACCCTTCTTTAAGGACCCCCCCAGACGTTACTGAGGTGTAGAGCGAAAACTCAAGGGTGCACTCCCTTTGCTACTTGGATTGCTGTTGACTGTGAAGATGTGGTCCTTCACAGACATCTCCCTTGATTTGCTATGTTCTCCAACACCTTGCCTTCTTTCTGTCTAAAGAAAGAGGGGTTGATTTTTTTTGGGGGGGGGACAAACTACTTCTGTGAGACCGTTCCCAGAATGCACGTGGCTGGCGTGCTTGGCCAAGCCTCTGCTTCAACCCCGTCACGTCACGCCGGGCACTGGAAGCTGCAGAAGTCAGCCGACTGGAAGAAATGGTAGACGTTCACCAAGGGGAACATCAACACAGCTCCTAGCAGAGAGCCCATCTGTTCCACCGCTCCGTACCAGACCAGGGCGTTGTGGCTGCAGCTGCGAAGGATCATCCCCAGCATCACCTTGACGTAGGTGAGGGCTCCGGTGAAGGTGACCCAGGAGATCACCTGTGGATCGAAGGAGAAAAGATTGCAGGTCAGAGGGTGCCAATTGGAAGGCCTTAGAAGGTCTCCAGAAGTTGTGGGTGCTCCATCACTGGAGACTTTTAAGAAGAGATTGGACAGCCATTTCTCCAGAGTGGGTATAGGGCAGGGGGTTCCGACCTTGACAACTTGAGGACTTCTGGACTTCAGCTCCCAGAGTTTCTCAGCCAGCCACGGTCCGTGAAGATACGCCCTTGAGTTTGAAAGTTGCATGCTGGAAAAGTTGTATCCCGGGATCTGAGGTCCACAAGTCTTAAAGTTGCCAAGGTTGGAAACTGCTGGTATAGGGTTCCCTGCTTGAGCAGGGGGTTGGACTAGAAGACCTCCAAGGCCCCTTCCGACTCTTCTCTTCTCTTCTCTTCTCATTCCATTCCGTTCCATATTTTCTATTCTATTCTATTCTATTCTATTCTATTCTATTCTATTCTATTCTATTCTATTCTATTCTATTCTATTCTATTCTATTCTATTCTATTCTATTCTATTCTATTCTATTCTATTCTATTCTACAATCTTTCTATTCTGTTCTATTCTATTCTATTCTACAATCTTTCTATTCTGTTCTATTCTATTCTATTCTGTTCTATTCTATTCTATTCTATTCTATAGTAGAATAGAATAGAATAGAAATATAGAACAGAAATACAGAATAGTATAGAATAAACAGATTGTAGAATAGAATAGAATAAACAGATTGTAGAGCAGAGTAGAGTAGAGTAGAGTAGAGTAGAATAGAGTAGAGTAGAGTAGAGTAGAGTAGAGTAGAGTAGAGTAGAACAGAACAGAACAGAACAGAGCAGAACAGAATAGAATAGCTGGAAGGGATCCTGGAGGTTATCTAGTCCAACCCCCTGCTCAGGCAGGAAACCCTACACCATTTCAGACAAATGGCTGTCCAGTCTCTCCTTAACAACCTCCAAAACCATGGAGCTGCCAACTTACAATCAGGGCGTCTCCCCAGTCGGACTGCTGCAAGAGCGGGCAGGGGCTGAGCACAGCCATCGCCAGGTTGTAGACCCCGAAGGCCGTTCCTGCGGTGGTCAGGATCCCCAAGAACAGAAGAGACCTGGAGGAGGGAACGGAGGGGGTGGGTTGCTTCTTCTGGAGACGGACTCAGAGGTGACCCAGAGCAAGCCAGCCTCCAAGCCTCCTCCCAGGTGGGAGAGGCAACCTGGGTTTACAGGCCCTGCTAAGCCAGGATTTGGTAAAGGAAGGAGTGGGCAGCGTGTGAACCCTGAAGACGCTTGAGGGGAAAAACCCTGGAATGTTGATATTATTAAGGGGTCCTCGGTGCTCTCTGAGCTGGGTTGTTTTTCTTGCAGACGTCTCATTACCCCATTAGGTGATATCATCCACACTACGAGGGAGTGGGGTTTGCAGAAAGGAGGAGGGGGAGGGGAGGGTGGAGGGGGAAAAGCTAGGAATTGGTCTTGGCCATCTTCTCAGCCATTCAGAAGCTTGGGGAAGAAACTGGAACAGATTGATATTAAGGGATCCCGGGTGCTCCCTTTGCCTGCTTATTTTGCAGATGTTTCATTACGAAACTAGATAACATCAGCAGCGCTAGAAGTGAGTGGGATTTGCTCCCTGTTTATGTACTAGTGGCTTGCCCTGACATCCTCCTCTTGCCTCCTCCTCCTCCTCCACCACCACCACCTCCTCCTCCTCCTCCTCCTCCTCCTCCTCCTCCTCCTCCTCCTCCTCCTCCTCCTCCTCTCTGTACACCCTCCTCCCTTCTAACAGTGATGTTCCCTAGTTGTGTAATGAAATGTCTGCAAGAAAACCACCCAGCTCAGAGAGCACCAAGGACCCCAAGGTCATCCTCTATCCCCCACTCCTCTTCCTCCTGTTCTTTCTCCTCTACCTAGCTGGGTCACAAAATGTCTGGAAGAAAACAACCAAGTCCAGAGGGCTCCAGGGACTCTGTAATCTTCTTCCTCCTCCTCCTCCTCCTCCTCCTCCTCCTCCTCCTCCTCCTCCTCCTCCTCCTCCTCCTCCTTCTCGTCCACTCCACAAACCCCACTCCCTTCTTGCACTGATGATGTTACCTAGTTGGGTCATGAAACATCTGCAAGAAAACAAGCAAGTCCACAAGTCTCCAAGGACCCTATGAACTTCCTCCTCCTCCTCCTCCTCCTCCTCCTCCTCCTCCTCCTCCTCCTCCTCCTCCTCCTCCTCCTCCTCTTCTCCTCCTCGTCCACTCCACAAACCCCACTCCCTTCTTGCACTGATGATGTTATCTAGTCGGGTCATGAAATGTTTGGAAGAAAACAACCAAGTCCAGAGGGCTCCAGGGACTCTGTAATCTTCCTCCTCCTCCTCCTCCTCCTCCTCCTCCTCCTCCTCCTCCTCCTCCTCCTCCTCCTCCTCCTCCCCTTCTCCTCGTCCACTCCACAAACCCCACTCCCTTCTTGCACTGATGATGTTACCTTGTTGGGTCATGAAATGTCTGCAAGAAAACAAGCAAGTCCACAAGTCTCCAAGGACCCTATGAACTTCCTTCTCCCTCTTCTTCCTCTTTGCAAGCACCCTTCCCTTCTAGCACTGATGATGCTATCTAAATTGGTCATGAAACGTCGGCAAGAAAACCACCCAGCTCAGAGAGCACCAGGGACCCCACAGTTCAGCCCTGAGCTACAGACGTTCCTCGGTACAATCGGCTTGACTGGGCACACAGACCTGTTGGGTAGGAAAGTGGCCACGGTGCAGGCCAGGGGGTTGGCCATGGAGCTCAAGGTGGCCGCCAGGTGGTAGGCCAGGTTGCCGTAAGGCAAGCAGGAGTAGCTTTGTATGGAGGGAAGGATGCCGTTGGTCAGCGCGTTCACCCAAGTGACCAGGAAGTAGATGAAGACAAATTTGGAGTGGGTGTACACAGCCTTCTCTGCCTCTTGGCCATCTTCGCTGGCCTTCTCCAGCTTCCTCTCCGTAGAGTAAGTTGGGCCTCCCTTCCAGCTGGCCGGCTCCTCTTTGCCCACAGCGACCGTCTGGACTGAGTGCAAGGTGATCTCGCTGGCACACAAGTCCCGCGTGGAAAGGTCCCACGACTTGGGCTGTCGGTTGAGGAAGAGGAAGGCCACCAGGCAGAAGAACATCATGGCAGAGAGCAAGAGGAAGAAGACCAAGCTGGAGAAGTTGGCCGGCGAGTAGCGTGTCTCCATCGGGAGAGAGTCGCCCGGTCCTGATACGTTGCCCCATGAAGAGTTGCCCACGCTGGCGTTGAAGGTCGGGGCCGGCACCTGGACGCAACTCGCAATGCCCGCTCCCTGGGCCAAGGCGAAGAGAGCGGGGATGAAGCCACTAAGTCCTTCCCCGATGAAGAGGGTGGGGATGTACCGAGGGTGGAAGTGAGCCAGGAAAGGGAGGAAGGTGACGGACGAGGTACAGTCCACCAGAGAGAGGAAGAAGGTCAGGACGAAGAAAGCCACGCTGTGTGGTTCTCCGGCGACGGGTGTGGTGTAATGCCAAAGGAAGGCCAGGAGGAAGCAAGCTAGGATGCCGGTGGACACCACCACGCAGATGACCGGGACTTCCTTCAGCAAGCCAGGTTTCAGTTTGTGCATGACAGTGACAAAGAGAGGCCCAATGTTGGCCAGTTGGATGATGATAGTGAGGTAGGAAGGAAGGTACCAGCCTTCCGGCAATTCGGTCACCAGCAGAGGCAGCTCAACCCAAACTCCATTGATGGCCATCCAGGAACCGGTGCCAAAGACGCAAGCCAGGAAGTGGGTGAGCCAAGCCATCTTTCTTCTGGAGCAGAAGACCTGTTGGAGAAGAGAGGAGGGGGT
Organism: Vipera latastei; assembly: GCA_024294585.1. NCBI lineage: Eukaryota > Metazoa > Chordata > Lepidosauria > Squamata > Viperidae > Vipera > Vipera latastei. The sequence continues at coordinate 36,707 of JANCQY010000035.1, read as the reverse complement.
GGGCTTAACAGCAAGCAAGAAGACTTGAGCAGAGGCTTTGCAGCAGTGCTTCTCAACCCCCGCCACTTTCAGATGCTTGGACTTCAACTCCCAGTATTCCCCAGCCAGCCCTGACTTGCCTGAAGCTAATACAGTCCTGGGTTGCAGAAACAAGAGGCACGGAATCAAGATCACGCAAAGTATTAGTACCGCTTTATAAAACCTTAATCAGGCCACACCTGGAATACTGCAGCCAGGTTTGGTCACCACATCACAAAAAAGAGGTTGAGACTTTGGAAAAAGTGCAAAGAAGAGCAAACTAAGATGATCCAAGGACTGGAGACAAAAACATACAAAGAACAGCTGCGGGACTTGGGTTTGGCTAGTCTAAAGAAAAGAAGAAACGGGAGATGTGATAGCAGCATTCCAGTATTTGAGGGGCTGCCACAAAGAAGAGGGGGGGTCAAATTATTCTCCAAAGCCCCTCAAGGCAGGACAAGAAACAATGGTTGGAAACTAACCAAAGAGAGAAGCAACCTGTTGTGATTCCTCGCCAGTCAGTGGATCCGGCCGCGGAGTCTGAGGAATCAGAGGAGGAGGAGGAGGGGCCTGGAGTGACATTAAAGTCAGAGTGAGGCTCTGAGGAGCTCCGAGACTTACAGTCGGACGAGGAGCTTGGTCCCTCTACTCGCGCTCAGGCTGAGACACAGCTGTGCTGGGAGCCTGAGTTGGACAGTAATGAAGAGCAGCTGGGACAAATCCGGGATGCACGAAAGTGCCGGCAAGAGAAGCGAGTAGGACAGACGGATGCAATGGGGCGGCTCCAAAGGCAAAGGAGAAGGCGTTAGGAAGCCAGGCCTTGGCTGAATTATAAAAGGGAAGGTGTGGGAAGTGTTGGTTGCGTAAGGCAACCGTTCGTGTTGAGCATCGAGTTTCTGTGGACTGTGTTTGTTCGCCTTGGATGTTGACTCAGGTCTGTGAGAATAAAAGGGGTTTGGTTTTTCCTTGCGGTTCCTGCCTGTTTCTTGGAAGAGGGGTTTCTCCTTCTGAGTGTAACCAGGACTCACGTAGGCTGAGACAGAACAGCTTAACAGGAAGCAAGAAGACTTGAGCTGAGGGGGCCACACCAGTGCTTCTCAACCTCCGCCACTTTAAAATGTTTGGACTTCAAATCCCAGAATTCCCCAGCCAGCCAAGCCTTGCCTGAAGCTAATACAATCCTGGGTTGTATAAACAGAGGCCCGGAATCAAGATCACGCGAAGTATTAGTACAGTTTTATAAAACCCTAGTCAGGTCACACCTGGAATACTGCAGCCAATTTTGGTCACCATATCACAAAAAGGATGTTGAGAGTTTGGGAAAAAATCCAGAGAAGAGCAACTGAGGTGATCCAAGGCCTGGAGACTAAAACATACGAAGAACGGCTGTGGGACTTGGGTTTGGCTAGTCTAAAGAAAAAAGAAATAGGGGAGACATGATAGCAGAGTTCCCGTATCTGAGGGGCTGCCACAAAGAAGAGGGGGAGTCATGTTATTCTCCAAAGCACCAGAAGGAAGGATGAGAAACAATGGTTGGAAACTGACCAAACAGAGAAGCAACCTGGAATTAAGGAGAAACTTCCTAACAGTGAGGACAATTAACCAGTGGAACAACCTGCCACCAGAAATCGTGGGCGCTCCATCACTGCAGGTTTTTAAGAAGAGACTGGACATTCCCATGTCTAAGATGGTATAGGTTCTCCTGCTTGAGCAGGGGGCTGGACTAGAAGACCTCCAAGGTCCCTTCCAGCTGAATTCTATTCTAGATAAAGAAAATCAGAAGCAGTACAGGAAGTTGTCTACTTACAAGCATTTGTTGAGTGACCGTTCAAAGTTAAAACACCACGGAAAAAAGTGACTGGTGACCATTTTTCACACTTACAAACCGTTGCAGCATCCCCATGGACACGGTGTTCAGAAATTCAGACGCTTGGCAACCGACTCGTATTTATGACAGTCACATAAATGTCCCGGGGTCATGTGATCCCCTTTTGCGACCTTCTGAGAAGCAGAGTCAATGTGGGGAAGCCAGATTTGTTTAACCACGGTATGATTTACTCGATGACTGCAGTGATTCGCTTAACAACATTGGCAAGAAAGGTCATAAAATGGGGCAAAACTCACTTAACAACTGCCTTGCTTGCCAAGGGAAATTTTGGCTTTAGTTGTCTGCTCATAAGTCGAGGACTCCTTGTATGACATGAAAGAATAGAATATATATATAGCCCTAATAAGCAGGCATATACATAGAATGAAGGCTACTGCTAAGCTTGTAAGCCGCCCTGAGTCTTCGGAGAAGGGCGGGATATAAATGGAATTTATATATATATATATATATATATATATATATATATATATATATAATATATATATATATATATATATATATATATATATATATATATATATATATATTTGTTTTCTGAGGTTTTCGCGGGTGTTCGTATGTGGATCTTTGGTTATTCGGGTTTTTCCCCCGCGTAGAACTAAAGGTGTAGGAGCGACGTTTCGACCATCCGTCATCATCAGGCTGGTGGCTTCTGCTTCCTTCTCTGGGAGAAGCATGTGGCTGTTTGTTCCTCTTTTTTAAACTGCCAGAGGGGGTGTGTTCTGTGGGTGGAGGTGTGCTCTGATTGGGTGGGGGATTAAGTGTGTTCTGATTGGGTGGGAGTGTGTTTTGAATGGTGGGTGTGTTCTGATTGGGTGGGTGTGTGTTTGAGTGGATGGGCTGGTCTCAGCTGCCAGCCTTAGACCTGAGCTGGTGAGTTGTGCTGCTTTTGTTCGGCTTAACAACAGAATAATCAGAGAAGCCATTGAGATAGAAAAAACGCCCCCACAGCATGAACAAACGAGATGATACCTCTCGCCTACCAACCATTTGGAAACCCGCCTTGATTGACAGACGAGTCCCAACCACCAAGAATGATACCAGACCCAAACTCATGATAACACCACATGACATCACCACCACACAACCATTCAAAAAGCAAATCCGAACCCACAATGATAACGAGGCACAACCACAAACAGAAACCTAACTACAGCTGCAACATCAGCCACTTTAAACACATCCAAACCACACAATAAGCAAACTGACACCCACTATAAAAACATAGCACCACCACAAACACGAAGCCGAACAAAAGCAGCACAACTCACCAGCTCAGGTCTAAGGCTGGCAGCTGAGACCAGCCCATCCACTCAAAACACAACCCCCACCCAATCAGAACACACCCACCATTCAAAACACACTCCCACCCAATCAGAACACACTTAATCCCCCACCCAATCAGAGCACACCTCCACCCACAGAACACACCCCCTCTGGCAGTTTAAAAAAGAGGAACAAACAGCCACATGCTTCTCCAGAAGATGGAAGCAGAAGCCACCAGCCTGATGATGACAGATGGGATTCCGTCGAACGTCGCTCCTACACCTTTAGTTCTACGCGGGGGGAAAACCCGAATAACCAAAGATCCATATAGATAGATAGATAGATAGATAGATAGATAGATAGATAGATAGATAGATAGATATAGATATAGATATAGATATAGATATAGATATAGATATAGATATAGATATAGATATAGATATAGATATAGATATAGATATAGATAGATATAGATAGATATATATAGATATATATATAGATATATATATAAAGGGAACACAAGATAAGACATCCTACTATTAAATACAGTACATTGTGTTGTTTAAGTGTTCCCTTTATTTTTTGGAGCAGTATATATATATATATATATATATATATATATATATATAGAGAGAGAGAGAGAGAGAGAGAGAGAGAGAGAAGAGAGAGAGAGAGAGAGAGAGAGAGAGAGAGAGAGAGAGAGAGAGAGAGAAACAGAACAGAATTGAATAGAATTGAAATTGAAAAAAGGAACAGAACAGAACAGAACAGAATAGAATAAACAGACTGTAGAATAAAATAGAATAGAATAATAGAATAGAATAGAATAGAATAGAATAGAATAGAATAGAATAGAATAGAATAGAATAGAATAGAATAGAATAGAATAGAATAGAATAGAAGCTGGAAGGGACCTTGGAGGTCTTCTAGTCCAGCCCCCTGTTCAAGCAGGAGAGCTATACTATCTCAGACAAGTGACTGTCCGATCTCTTCTTAAAAACCTCCAGTGATGTAGCACCCACAACTTCTGGAGGCAAGGAGTTCACTGGTGAATTGTCCTCACTGTCAGGAAGTTTCTCCTTAATTCCAGTTGCTTCTCTCTTTGATCAGTTTCCAACCGTTGTTTGTCGTCC
>JANCQY010000035.1:0-31902 GCA_024294585.1 Vipera latastei | reverse complement strand
AATCGTAGCCCTTTTTATTCAGACCTGCCAGCCCCTCTGGTTAAATCCCAAGGAAGCATCCATAAGGACTGGAGACTTAAACTATTCAGATTTAAATGTCTACGATTAATACAGGTGGCCCTCAACTTACAACTTAGTTTTGCCTAAACTTACAACGGCACCCAGAAAAGCGACTTGCATCTGGTCCCTCACACTTATGGCCGTTGCAGCCCGGCATCGAAATTCGGACACTTGGCAACTGGTGTGTGTTTACAACCGTTGCCGAGTTCCAGGATCACACAATCACGAATTTCCCAGCCTCTTTCCGACCTCCCAAGTCAATTGTGGGGTGGGGGCGGGGTGGGTCAGGGAAGAGCTGGATTCACTTAATGACCTCATGCTTCGCGATGATTTCACTGTAGCAAAAATGGTCATAAAATGGGGCAAAAACTCACTTAGCCACTGCTTTGCTTAGCAACGCAAATCCCAGGCTCAATGCTCGTAAATTGAGAACGACCTGTATGTGCGTATATGTATGTATGTGGATGTATGTATATGCATGAAAGGAAAGGAGTCTACGGAGATTCTCAGTTATCCAGGTCATGGCTGTCCCGAAGGTGCTTTTTTTCCAGGAGGCAACTGGACTTATTTTGTTTTTCTTCGAAGAGGTTTCGATTCTCATCCCAGAAGCTTCTTCAGGTTCTGACTGGATGGTGGGGAAGGGAAGGATTTATACTCCTTGCAGACAGCCGGTCTTTTGCCTTCTTTAAGAGCAGGTGTCTTCAAACTCGCCTTTTATGACTTGGGGACTTCAACTCCCAGAATGCCTGGCTGAGGAAATTAAGGACGGGAAATTAAGCTCCTTGGCCAAGTGTAGACTCAAAGAATCAGGATGTGTGAATTGGAAGGAACCTCAGAGGTCATCTAGTCCAGCCCCTTGTTCTTTGCAGAAATCCAGATTAGATTGTCCCTGACAGGTAGCCAGGCAGCCCCCCACTGGCAAAGCTTCAGTGAGAGGGTGGGCTTCTCCCCCCTCCTTCAGTGAGCTTGGAGCTCCATCCTGGGCGCCTTTCAGCTCACCCGTGCAATCTTAGGGACTAGGAAGTTTGGGTTTGAGAAAGAGAGACAAGAGTCAAGGTGATTCTAAGGCCAAAGGGAAGGAACGATTCCTTTGTGCTGTTGCATTGTCCTTGTTTATACTATTCACTTGACTTGACCTTTAGTTACTGCGGTCCAAGTAGTAGAACACTCTGATCTTTCCTGCACTGTTAGCAAACAAGGTTTGCCGATTCAGAAAGAAAGAGGAAATGATGGAAAGTTAAGTGGAAAGGGAGGCTTATGTTGCAGTGGGGGAAGGAAGGAAGGAAGGAAGGAAGGAAGGAAGGAAGGAAGGAAGGAAGGAAGGAAGGAAGAAGGAAGGAAGGAAGGAAGGAAGGAAGGAAGGAGAAAGGGAAAGGAAGGAAAGAAGGAAGGAAGCAAGGAAGGAAAGGAGGGAGGGAGGGAGGAAGGAAGCAAGGAAGGAAGGAAAGGAGGGAGGGAGGGAGAAAGGGAATGGAAGGAAGGGAGGGAGGAAGGAAGGAAGGAAGGAGAAAGGGAAGAAGGAAGGAAGGAAAGGAGGGAGGGGAGGGAGAAAGGGAATGGAAGGAAGGGAGGGAGGAAAGGAGGGAGGGAGGAAGGAAGGGAGGAGGAAGGAAGGAAGGAAGGAAAGGGAGAGGGAAAGAGGGAGAAAGGGAATGGAATGAAGGAAGGAGGGAGGGAGGGAGGGAGGAAGAGGAGGGAGAAAGAGAGGGGGGAGGGAGGAAGGGAAGGAAAGGAAAGGGAAAGAGGTGAAGAAAGTAAAGAGGGAGGGAAGGAAGGAAGCAAAGAAAGGGAGAGGAAGGGAGCAGGAAGGAAGAGAGGGAAGAAGGAAGGAAGGAACAAAGAAAGGAAGGGGGAAGGAGGGAGGAAGGAAGGAAAGAGAGGGGGGAGAGGAAGGGAGCCGGGAGGAATAGAGGGAAGAAGGAAGGAAGGAAGGAGGGGGGGAAAGAGGAGAAGGAAGGAAAGGGAGGGAGGGAGGGAAGAAGGAAGGGAAGGGAAAGAAGGAAGCATGGGGGCTCTTCCAGAGACTGGAGACCGCTGGGGGGCTGCCCCACAGATTGCCCCCCATAAGCCCCCTCGGCCGGCTGAACCAGGACAGAGTTCAGGTTTGCTAAGGCTTACCAAGCCAGCCCCGCCTTGAGCTGCACCAACAATGAGTATGCCAATCCAAGGAGCCTGCACACACTCCACTCAAGTGCCGAGGCCGGAGGGTCAAGGGTAGAGCACGTTGGAAGGAAGGAAGGAAGACGACGGGGCGGCCTGCGACGACGACCGGGGGGAAAAGATCAAAGTATGTTGGGTGGATCAAAGCAGGGGAAAAAATTTCAGCACTGCGCAGGACGTCTTCAGAAACCAACTTTTCCAGAACGCTGCGGGAGTCGGCCGGTAAGCCGCCACCTGATCAGAGTCCAACACATTTTAGTTATAAAATCAAGAAACAAAGCGAAGACGACGTTGGGAGGAAAAGTTGCCTGCACGGGTGTCGGAACGTCGGAAAAAATCTATTAATCTGTTGTGGTGTTGTTGTTTTTTTCTCGCTAAGGCTGGGGACTCTTCCTGGAGCCAAGGAGAAACCAAGCAACTAAGGGGTAATTATGTTTTATTATTAGATCATCTCTCTGTGTGTTTGTGTGTGTGTGTGTGTTGGTGTTGTTCGGGAAGGCTGTGTTGGCCCAGCAATGCGTCCCTCAAATCAATTGGGGTGAAGGTGACAGCCATTTGCCTGAAATGGTATAGGGTTTCCTGCCTGAGCAGGGGGTTGGACTAGATGACCTCCAAGGTCCCTTCCAACTTTATATTATTATTATTATTATTATCTCCTACTGCAGACATGTCAAACACAAGGCCCGGGGGCCAGATCCGGCCCGCGAAGTGGTTTCATGCGGCCCACGAAGCCATCCTGGAAACAGGGAGGGAACGGCCCCGCTGCCTTGGCCTGGCCCAGAGACCCTCAGATCTGCCCCACTCCTGCCCAGGCACCCATAGGCACCCTTGATGCGAACGATGTAGAGCTGGCCACGCCCCGCCCAGTAGGCCATACGCACTCTAGCCACGCCCACCCAGTAGGCCACGCCCACCCAGGCCACACCCACCCGGCCCCCTGAGGGCAACCGCAATGCTGATGCGGCCCTCAATGAAATTGAGTTTGACACCCCTACTGGGACGAGCTGGGATTTAATATTTCCATACAAGCAGTCCTCAACTTACAACCGTCCAGTTAGTGACGGTTGGAAGTCACAACGGCAGTGGGGGAAAAAAATGACTGATGTCCATTTTTCACACTTAACGACCTTTGAAGCCTGCTCGCGCGATCGAAGGGTCAGACGCTTGGCGACTGACTCGTACTTACGACGGTTGCAGACTCCCAGGGCTCCCCTTTGGCGACCTCCTGACAAGCAAAGCGAACAACTGCAGGCGAGAAAGATCGTAAAAACGGGGCAAAATTCACTCAACAAATGTTTTCGGTTAACAACAGAAAATTTAGGCTGGGCTGCGGTCGTAAGTTGAGGACTGCCTATATTGTAGGGATTTTTTTGGTGGGGGGGGTTGATTGTGTTCATTGGAGACCACCAAGGTCCAGAGAAGGAAAGAAAGGAATATTGATTGCCAAACACACGTGTAACAGCACTATTTTGTGAGTTGCGGTGGAGAGTTCCGGTACCGCTTTAAGGCCCAGTTATTTATATAGGACTAAAAAGTGTCGTTGTTGTGACCTTAATTGGGTGAAACAGTGCATCGTAGGGGGACGATATTTGAACCGAGGTACCTCAAGTGGGCTAACTTACAGATTGTGTCCAAAATCGGGGACTCGCGATTCCTGAGGGAATGAAATTTGGGAAAGCTTTGGCTCCTTCGGTGCTATTCGCTGCTGCTGCTGGGCGGCGGCTGCTGTCACACGAACAGCATTTTCAATGTTTTCTGACAGTTTCCAAGCCAGTCACGCAGTCCCTTGCTCTGTCTTCCCATTCAGAAACAGCCACTTACCTTCCTGGGCAGAGAAAGAGAGAGAAGGGGAGAAAAGGAAAGGGAAGGGAAGGAAAGGGAAGTGTAGGGAAGGAAAGGAAAGAGAAGGGAAGGGAAGGGAAGGAGGAAGGGAAAGGAAAGGAAAGGAAAGGAAAGGAAGGGAAGGGAAGGGAAGGGAAGGAAAGGGAAGGGAAGGAAAGGAAAGGGAAGGGAAGGGGAAGGGAGAGAAATAGGAGGAAATGAAAGGAAGGGGAAGGAAAGGAAAGGAAAGGAAAGGAAAGGAAAGGAAAGGAAAGGAAAGGAAAGGAAAGGAAAGGAAAGGAAAGGAAAGGAAGAAAAGTATGGAAGGGAAGGGAAGGGGAAGGGAGAGAAATAGGAGGAAAGGGAAGGAAAGGGAAGGGAAGGGGAAGGAAAGGAAAGGAAAGGAAAGGAAAGGAAAGGAAAGGAAAGGAAAGGAAGAAGGAAAGGAAAGGAAAGGAAAGGAAAGGAAAGGAAAGGAAAGGAAAGGAAAGGAAGTATGGAAGGGAAGGGAAGGGGAAGGGAGAGAAATAGGAGGAAATGAAAGAGAATGAAAGGAAAGGGAAGGGAAAAGGAAAGGAAAGGAAAGGAAGAAAAGTATGGAAGGGAAGGGAAGGGGAAGGGAGAGAAATAGGAGGAAATGAAAGAATGAAAGGAAAGGAAAGGAAAGGAAAGGAAAGGAAAGGAAAGGAAAGGAAAGGAAAGGAAAGGAAAGGAAAGGAAAGGAAAGGAAAGGAAAGGAAAGGAAAGGAAAGGAAAGGCATCCAATCTAACAACCTCCCTCTGCTTTCTCACAATACGTTGGCCAAGCTGTTCCTTGCCAGGCCTTGAAGTTGCAACAGTCCCAGGGCAGTGACGACATCCAGCTCTGCAAACTCTCCAGCCACTAATCACAATCGGTGCCTTAAAAAATCCCGACCAGCCAGTTTGGTGTCCTTCTGCCTACGCCTGTCTTTCTTCTTCTTCTTCTTCTTCTTCTTCTTCTTTTTTTTTTTAACCAACGGTGATCTCCGGCTCTACTTTCAAGGCGGTGCCACCTATAGACAGGCACGCCGGTAAATGAAACCGTCGAAGCTGGCTAGATCCCACCTGAACCTGGCTTACCGTCGTTCGGCTTGGAGACTTGAGGCAGGAAGCCGTGGGAAGCCAAACCGCAACCTGGCTTGCTAGGAAGGCACAAAGGGACACTTGCTCACCTGGGGACTGTCAGCGAAGGTGCTTGCAAAACCGAAGGTAGGGTTCATGAGTCCTCGCTTTCTGCCCAGACCATTTTTCGACATTAAACAGAACTCGCCCGCCTGCTTTGGGAGAAAGAGCCCTTCCAGCTTGGCTGCACACGGGACAGTTGTGCGCATTTGTCCTTCGATCTCTCCACTGGGACAGGGTCCAGGAACTTGGGAGGGGGGGCTGCTTAACCTTCCTCCCCACCCATCCACCCACCTTTACCAAGCCCTACCAGATAGAGAAGGTACCCAGGTGGGCAGAGATTGAATTCCTGGATTCTTTCATTATGTACAGCCAAGCTAGAGAGGACCGGATGGGGCAGTCCTCTTAAAGGCACAGCGCAGAGTTTTCCAAACTCTATTTGATAGCAGTCTTCCGGTATCTGAGGGGCGGTCACAAAGAAGAGGGCGGTGGGTGTCAAGTTATTCTCCCAAGCACCAGAGGGCAGGACGAGAAACAACGGTTGGAAACTGATCAAAGAGAGAAGCAAGCTGGAATTAAGGAGAAACCTCCTGACAGGGAGGACAATTAACCAGTGGAACTCCTTGCCTCCAGAAGTTGTGGGTGCTACATCACTGGAGGTTTTTAAGAAGAGACCGGACAGTCACCTGTCTGAGATAGTATAGCTCTCCTGCTTGAACAGGGGGCTGGACTAGAAGACCTCCAAGGTCCCTTCCAGATTCTATTCTATTCTATTCTATTCTATTCTATTCTATTCTATTCTATTCTATTCTATTCTATTCTATTCTATTCTATTCTATTCTACAGTCTGTTTATTCTATTCTATTCTGTTCTGTTCTGTTCTGTTCCTTTTTCAATTTCAATTCTATTCAATTCTGTTCTGTTTCTATCTTTATCTCTGTCTCTCTCCGTCTCTCTCTCTGTCTCTGTCTCTGTCTGTCTGTCTGTCTGTCTGTCTGTCTGTCTGTCTCTCTCTCTCTCTCTCTCTCTCTCTCTCTCTCTCTCTCTCTCTCTCTATATATATATATATATATATATATATATATATATATATATATATATATATATATATATTGTTGTTGTTGTTGTTAGCTGCGAAGTCGTGTCCGACCCATCGCGACCCTATGGACAACATTCCTCCAGGCCTTCCTGTCCTCTACCATCTTCTGGAGTCCATTTAAGTTCACGCCTACTGCTTCAGTGACTCCATCCAGCCACCTCATTCTCTGTCGTCCCCTTCTTCTATTGCCCTCGATCTTTCCCAGCATTAGGCTCTTCTCCAGTGAGTCCTTCCTTCTCATTAGGTGGCCAAAGTATTTGAGTTTTAGCTTCAGGATCTGGCCTTCTAAAGAGCAGTCAGGGTTGATCTCCTCTAGGACTGACCGGTTTGATCGCCTTGCAGTCCAAGGGACTCGCAGGAGTCTTCTCCAGCACCAGAGTTCAAAGGCTTCAATTCTTTGGCGCTCAGCCTTTCTTATGGTCCAACTTTCACTGCCATACATTGCAACTGGGAAGACCATAGCCTTGACTATACGCACTTTTGTTGACAGGGTGATGTCTCTGCTTTTTAGTGTGCTGTCTAGATTTGCCATGGCTTTCCTCCCCAGGAGCAAGCGTCTTTTAATTTCTTGGCTACAGTCCCCATCTGCAGTGATCTTGGAGCCCAGGAAAATAAAATCTGTCACTACCTCCATTTCTTCCCCATCTATTTGCCAGGAATTGAGAGGGCCAGATGCCATGATCTTGGTTTTCTTAATGTTAAGTTTCAACCCAAGTTTTGCACTCTCCTTCTTCACCCGCAAATAAAGGGAACACTTAAACAACACAATGTACTGTATTTAATAGTAGGATGTCTTATCTTGTGTTCCCTTTATTTTTTGAGATAATAATAATAATAATAATAATAATAATAATAATAATAATAATAATAATAATAATAATAATAAAGTTGGAAGGGACCTTGGAGGTCATCTAGTCCAACCCCCTGCTCAGGCAGGAAACCTTATACCATTTCAGGCAAATGGCTGTCCAGTCTCTTCTTAAAAACCTCCAGTGTTATATATAGCTGAAGCCAAAATTTCCCTTGGCAAGCAAGGCAGTTGTTAAGTGAGTTTTGCCCCATTTTATGACCTTTCTTGCCAAAGTTGTTAAGCGAATCACTGCAGTCATCGAGTAAATCATACCGTCGTTAAACAAATCTGGCTTCCCCACATTGACTCTGTTTCTCAGAAGGTCGCAAAAGGGGATCACATGACCCCGGGACATTTATGTGACTGTCATAAATACGAGTCGGTTGCCAAGCGTCTGAATTCTGAACACGTGTCCATGGGGATGCTGCAACGGTTTGTAAGTGTGAAAAATGGTCACCAGTCACTTTTTTCCGTGGTGTTTTAACTTTGAACGGTCACTCAACAAATGCTTGTAAGTAGACACCTTCCTGTACTGCTTCTGATTTTCTTTATCTAGAATAGAATTCAGCTGGAAGGGACCTTGGAGGTCTTCTAGTCCAGCCCCCTGCTCAAGCAGGAGAACCTATACCATCTTAGACATGGGAATGTCCAGTCTCTTCTTAAAAACCTGCAGTGATGGAGCGCCCACGATTTCTGGTGGCAGGTTGTTCCACTGGTTAATTGTCCTCACTGTTAGGAAGTTTCTCCTTAATTCCAGGTTGCTTCTCTGTTTGGTCAGTTTCCAACCGTTGTTTCTCATCCTTCCTTCTGGTGCTTTGGAGAATAACATGACTCCCCCTCTTCTTTGTGGCAGCCCCTCAGATACGGGAACTCTGCTATCATGTCTCCCCTATTTCTTTTTTCTTTAGACTAGCCAAACCCAAGTCCCACAGCCGTCCTTCGTATGTTTTAGTCTCCAGGCCTTGGATCATCTCGGTTGCTCTTCTCTGGATTTTTTCCCAAACTCTCAACATCCTTTTTGTGATATGGTGACCAAAATTGGCTGCAGTATTCCAGGTGTGACCTGACTAGGGTTTTATAAAACTGTACTAATACTTCGCGTGATCTTGATTCCGTGCCTCTGTTTATACAACCCAGGATTGTATTAGCTTCAGGCAAGGCTTGGCTGGCTGGGGAATTCTGGGATTTGAAGTCCAAACATTTTAAAGTGGCGGAGGTTGAGAAGCACTGGTGTGGCCCCCTCAGCTCAAGTCTTCTTGCTTCCTGTTAAGCTGTTCTGTCCCAGCCTACGTGAGTCCTGGTTACACTCAGAAGGAGAAACCCCTCTTCCAAGAAACAGGCAGGAACCGCAAGGAAAAACCAAACCCCTTTTATTCTCACAGACCTGAGTCAACATCCAAGGCGAACAAACACAGTCCACAGAAACTCGATGCTCAACACGAACGGTTGCCTTACGCAACCAACACTTCCCACACCTTCCCTTTTATAATTCAGCCAAGGCCTGGCTTCCTAACGCCTTCTCCTTTGCCTTTGGAGCCGCCCCATTGCATCCGTCTGTCCTACTCGCTTCTCTTGCTGGCACTTTCGTGCATCCCGGATTTGTCCCAGCTGCTCTTCATTACTGTCCAACTCAGGCTCCCAGCACAGCTGTGTCTCAGCCTGAGCGCGAGTAGAGGGACCAAGCTCCTCGTCCGACTGTAAGTCTCGGAGCTCCTCAGAGCCTCACTCTGACTTTAATGTCACTCCAGGCCCCTCCTCCTCCTCCTCTGATTCCTCAGACTCCGCGGCCGGATCCACTGACTGGCGAGGAATCACAACAGGTTGCTTCTCTCTTTGGTTAGTTTCCAACCATTGTTTCTTGTCCTGCCTTGAGGGGTTTTGGAGAATAATTTGACCCCCCCTCTTCTTTGTGGCAGCCCCTCAAATACTGGAATGCTGCTATCACGTCTCCCGTTTCTTCTTTTCTTTAGACTAGCCAAACCCAAGTCCCGCAGCTGTTCTTTGTATATTTTTGTCTCCAGTCCTTGGATCATCTTAGTTTGCTCTTCTTTGCACTTTTTCCAAAGTCTCAACCTCTTTTTTGTGATGTGGTGACCAAACCTGGCTGCAGTATTCCAGGTGTGGCCTGATTAAGGTTTTATAAAGCGGTACTAATACTTTGCGTGATCTTGATTCCGTGCCTCTTGTTTCTGCAACCCAGGACTGTATTAGCTTCAGGCAAGTCAGGGCTGGCTGGGGAATACTGGGAGTTGAAGTCCAAGCATCTGAAAGTGGCGGGGGTTGAGAAGCACTGCTGCAAAGCCTCTGCTCAAGTCTTCTTGCTTGCTGTTAAGCCCACCCCCTCCTCTCTTCTCCAACAGGTCTTCTGCTCCAGAAGAAAGATGGCTTGGCTCACCCACTTCCTGGCTTGCGTCTTTGGCACCGGTTCCTGGATGGCCATCAATGGAGTTTGGGTTGAGCTGCCTCTGCTGGTGACCGAATTGCCGGAAGGCTGGTACCTTCCTTCCTACCTCACTATCATCATCCAACTGGCCAACATTGGGCCTCTCTTTGTCACTGTCATGCACAAACTGAAACCTGGCTTGCTGAAGGAAGTCCCGGTCATCTGCGTGGTGGTGTCCACCGGCATCCTAGCTTGCTTCCTCCTGGCCTTCCTTTGGCATTACACCACACCCGTCGCCGGAGAACCACACAGCGTGGCTTTCTTCGTCCTGACCTTCTTCCTCTCTCTGGTGGACTGTACCTCATCCGTCACCTTCCTCCCTTTCCTGGCTCACTTCCACCCTCGGTACATCCCCACCCTCTTCATCGGGGAAGGACTTAGTGGCTTCATCCCCGCTCTCTTCGCCTTGGCCCAGGGAGCGGGCATTGCGAGTTGCGTCCAGGTGCCGGCCCCGACCTTCAACGCCAGCGTGGGCAACTCTTCATGGGGCAACGTATCAGGACCGGGCGACTCTCTCCCGATGGAGACACGCTACTCACCGGCCAACTTCTCCAGCTTGGTCTTCTTCCTCTTGCTCTCTGCCATGATGTTCTTCTGCCTGGTGGCCTTCCTCTTCCTCAACCGACAGCCCAAGTCGTGGGACCTTTCCACGCGGGACTTGTGTGCCAGCGAGATCACCTTGCACTCAGTCCAGACGGTCGCTGTGGGCAAAGAGGAGCCGGCCAGCTGGAAGGGAGGCCCAACTTACTCTACGGAGAGGAAGCTGGAGAAGGCCAGCGAAGATGGCCAAGAGGCGGAGAACGCTGTGTACACCCGCTCCAAATTTGTCTTCATCTACTTCCTGGTCACTTGGGTGAACGCGCTGACCAACGGCATCCTTCCCTCCATACAAAGCTACTCCTGCTTGCCTTACGGCAACCTGGCCTACCACCTGGCGGCCACCTTGAGCTCCATGGCCAACCCCCTGGCCTGCACCGTGGCCACTTTCCTACCCAACAGGTCTGTGTGCCCAGTCAAGCCGATTGTACCGAGGAACGTCTGTAGCTCAGGGCTGAACTGTGGGGTCCCTGGTGCTCTCTGAGCTGGGTGGTTTTCTTGCCGACGTTTCATGACCAATTTAGATAGCATCATCAGTGCTAGAAGGGAAGGGTGCTTGCAAAGAGGAAGAAGAGGGAGAAGGAAGTTCATAGGGTCCTTGGAGACTTGTGGACTTGCTTGTTTTCTTGCAGACATTTCATGACCCAACAAGGTAACATCATCAGTGCAAGAAGGGAGTGGGGTTTGTGGAGTGGACGAGGAAAAGGGGAGGAGTAGGAGGAGGAGGAGGAGGAGGAGGAGGAAGATTACAGAGTCCCTGGAGCCCTCTGGACTTGGTTGTTTTCTTCCAAACATTTCATGACCCGACTAGATAACATCATCAGTGCAAGAAGGGAGTGGGGTTTGTGGAGTGGACGAGGAGGAGAAGAGGAGGAGGAGGAGGAGGAGGAGGAGGAGGAGGAGGAGGAGGAGGAGGAGGAAGTTCATAGGGTCCTTGGAGACTTGTGGACTTGCTTGTTTTCTTGCAGATGTTTCATGACCCAACTAGGTAACATCATCAGTGCAAGAAGGGAGTGGGGTTTGTGGAGTGGACGAGGAGAAGAAGGAGGAGGAGGAGGAGGAGGAGGAGGAGGAGGAGGAGGAGGAGGAGGAGGAGGAGGAGGAGGAGGAGGAGGAGGAGGAGGAAGATTACAGAGTCCCTGGAGCCCTCTGGACTTGGTTGTTTTCTTCCAGACATTTTGTGACCCAGCTAGGTAGAGGAGAAAGAACAGGAGGAAGAGGAGTGGGGGATAGAGGATGACCTTGGGGTCCTTGGTGCTCTCTGAGCTGGGTGGTTTTCTTGCAGACATTTCATTACACAACTAGGGAACATCACTGTTAGAAGGGAGGAGGGTGTACAGAGAGGAGGAGGAGGAGGAGGAGGAGGAGGAGGAGGAGGTGGTGGTGGAGGAGGAGGAGGAGGCAAGAGGAGGATGTCAGGGCAAGCCACTAGTACATAAACAGGGAGCAAATCCCACTCACTTCTAGCGCTGCTGATGTTATCTAGTTTCGTAATGAAACATCTGCAAAATAAGCAGGCAAAGGGAGCACCCGGGATCCCTTAATATCAATCTGTTCCAGTTTCTTCCCCAAGCTTCTGAATGGCTGAGAAGATGGCCAAGACCAATTCCTAGCTTTTCCCCCTCCACCCTCCCCTCCCCCTCCTCCTTTCTGCAAACCCCACTCCCTCGTAGTGTGGATGATATCACCTAGTGGGGTAATGAGACGTCTGCAAGAAAAACGACCCAGCTCAGAGAGCACCGAGGACCCCTTAATAATATCAACATTCCAGGGTTTTTCCCCTCAAGCGTCTTCAGGGTTCACACGCTGCCCACTCCTTCCTTTACCAAATCCTGGCTTAGCAGGGCCTGTAAACCCAGGTTGCCTCTCCCACCTGGGAGGAGGCTTGGAGGCTGGCTTGCTCTGGGTCACCTCTGAGTCCGTCTCCAGAAGAAGCAACCCACCCCCTCCGTTCCCTCCTCCAGGTCTCTTCTGTTCTTGGGGATCCTGACCACCGCAGGAACGGCCTTCGGGGTCTACAACCTGGCGATGGCTGTGCTCAGCCCCTGCCCGCTCTTGCAGCAGTCCGACTGGGGAGACGCCCTGATTGTAAGTTGGCAGCTCCATGGTTTTGGAGGTTGTTAAGGAGAGACTGGACAGCCATTTGTCTGAAATGGTGTAGGGTTTCCTGCCTGAGCAGGGGGTTGGACTAGATAATCTCCAGGATCCCTTCCAGCTATTCTGTTCTGTTCTGTTCTGCTCTGTTCTGTTCTGTTCTGTTCTATTCTACTCTACTCTACTCTACTCTACTCTATTCTACTCTACTCTACTCTACTCTACTCTACTCTACTCTACTCTACTCTACTCTATTCTATTCTATTCTATTCTCTATTCTATTCTATTCTATTCTATTCTCTATTCTATTCTATTCTATTCTATTCTATTCTATTCTATTCTATTCTATTCTATTCTATTCTATTCTCTATTCTATTCTATTCTATTCTATTCTATTCTAATTCTATTCTAATTCTACTCTACTCTACTCTACTCTACTCTACTCTATTCTACTCTACTCTACTCTACTCTACTCTACTCTACTCTACTCTACTCTACTCTGCTCTACAATCTGTTTATTCTATTCTATTCTACAATCTGTTTATTCTATACTATTCTGTATTTCTGTTCTATATTTCTATTCTATTCTATTCTATTCTATTCTATTCTATTCTATTCTATTCTATTCTATTCTATTCTATTCTATTCTATTCTACTATAGAATAGAATAGAATAGAACAGAATAGAATAGAACAGAATAGAAAGATTATAGAATAGAATAGAATAGAATAGAATAGAATAGAATAGAATAGAATAGAATAGAATAGAATAGAATAGAATAGAATAGAATAGAATAGAATAGAATAGAATAGAAAATATGGAACGGAATGGAATGAGAAGAGAATAGAAGAGAAGAGTCGGAAGGGGCCTTGGAGGTCTTCTAGTCCAACCCCCTGCTCAAGCAGGGGACCCTATACCAGCAGTTTCCAACCTTGGCAACTTTAAGACTTGTGGACATCAGATCCCGGGATACAACTTTTCCAGCATGCAACTTTCAAACTCAAGGGCGTATCTTCACGGACCGTGGCTGGCTGAGGAACTCTGGGAGCTGAAGTCCAGAAGTCCTCAAGTTGTCAAGGTCGGAACCCCCTGCCCTATACCCACTCTGGAGAAATGGCTGTCCAATCTCTTCTTAAAAGTCTCCAGTGATGGAGCACCCACAACTTCCGGAGACCTTCCCAAGGCCTTCCAATTGGCACCTTCTGACCTGCAATCTTCTCTCCTTCGATCCACAGGTGATCTCCTGGGTCTCCTTCACCGGAGCCCTCACCTACGTCAAGGTGATGCTGGGGATGATCCTTCGCAGCTGCAGCCACAACGCCCTGGTCTGGTACGGAGCGGTGGAGCAGACGGGCTCTCTGCTAGGAGCTGTGTTGATGTTCCCCTTGGTGAACGTCTACCATTTCTTCCAGTCGGCTGACTTCTGCAGCTTCCAGTGCCCGGCGTGACGTGACGGGGTTGAAGCAGAGGCTTGGCCAAGCACGCCAGCCACGTGCATTCTGGGAACGGTCTCGCAGAAGTAGTTTGTCCCCCCCCCCAAAAAAAAATCAACCCCTCTTTCTTTAGACAGAAAGAAGGCAAGGTGTTGGAGAACATAGCAAATCAAGGGAGATGTCTGTGAAGGACCACATCTTCACAGTCAACAGCAATCCAAGTAGCAAAGGGAGTGCACCCTTGAGTTTTCGCTCGACACCTCAGTAACGTCTGGGGGGGGTCCTTAAAGAAGGGTGGACCTAGCTTGGTTGAGACAAATCTGGGGGAGCCCCAGATGACTGCGGAAATTACAACTTTGTTTGGACTCGGGCAACCCAGATGAGGCAGCCGTGCGTAAGAATAAATGGTCTGTGAATCTACATCCTGGAGTTTGAATATCTTTGTAACGAAATACTGTGTTTCCCCAAAATGAAGACCTGGTCACACACACACACACACACACACACACCTGTGTATGTGTATGTGTGTGTATGTATGCCAGTTGCCATGTGGTGCATTGCACCATTGGCGCTTCTCCTGGCAGGATGCTGCATGGTGCTTTATGCCGTTTCTGCTGCTTGTGGCAGGACGCTGCATGATCTTTGGGCCATTTCCACAGCGGAAACGGTCCAGTGCCACAAGGCCTCCGGCCGCAAGCAACAGAAGCAGCCCGAAGCGCGCAAGCTATTCTATTCTATTCTATTCTATTCTATTCTATTCTATTCTATTTTTTATATTCTATTCTATTTTTTATATTCCTATTCTATTCTATTCTATTCTATTCTATTCTATTCTATTCTATTCTATTCTATTCTATTTTTATATTCTATTCTATTCTATTCTATTCTATTCTATTCTATTCTATTCTATTCTATTCTATTCTATTCTATTCTATTTTTTATATTCTGTCCTGTTCCATTCCATTCCATATTCTATTCTATTCTATTCTATTCTATTCTATTCTATTCTATTCTATTCTATTTTTATATTCTATTCTATTCTATTCTATTCTATTCTATTCTATTCTATTCTATTCTATTCTATTCTATTCTATTCTATTCTATTTTTATATTCTATTCTATTCTATTCTATTCTATTCTATTCTATTCTATTCTATTCTATTCTATTTTTATATTCTATTCTATTCTATTCTATTCTATTCTATTCTATTCTATTCTATTCTATTCTATTCTATTCTTATACTATTCTATTCTATTCTATTCTATTCTATTCTATTCTATTCTATTCTATTTTTTATATTCTGTCCTGTTCCATTCCATTCCATATTCTATTCTATTCTATTCTATTCTATTCTATTCTATTCTATTCTATTCTATTTTTATATTCTATTCTATTCTATTCTATTCTATTCTATTCTATTCTATTCTATTCTATTTTTATATTCTATTCTATTCTATTCTATTCTATTCTATTCTATTCTATTCTATTCTATTTTTATATTCTATTCTATTCTATTCTATTCTATTCTATTCTATTCTATTCTATTCTATTCTATTTTTATATTCTATTCTATTCTATTCTATTCTATTCTATTCTATTCTATTCTATTCTATTCTATTCTATTCTTATACTATTCTATTCTATTCTATTCTATTCTATTCTATTCTATTCTATTCTATTCTATTTTTTATATTCTGTCCTGTTCCATTCCATTCCATATTCTATTCTATTCTATTCTATTCTATTCTATTCTATTCTATTCTATTCTATTCTATTCTATTCTATTCTATTTTTATATTCTATTCTATTCTATTCTATTCTATTCTATTCTATTCTATTCTATTCTATTCTATTTTTATATTCTATTCTATTCTATTCTATTCTTATTCTATTCTATTCTATTCTATTCTATTCTATTCTATTCTATTTTTATATTCTATTCTATTCTATTCTATTCTATTCTATTCTATTCTATTCTATTTTTATATTCTATTCTATTCTATTCTATTCTATTCTATTCTATTCTATTCTATTCTATTCTATTCTATTCTATTCTATTCTATTCTATTCTATTCTTATACTATTCTATTCTATTCTATTCTATTCTATTCTATTCTATTTTTATATTCTATTCTATTCTATTCTATTCTATTCTATTCTATTCTATTCTATTTTTATATTCTATTCTATTCTATTCTATTCTATTCTATTCTATTCTATTCTATTTTTATATTCTATTCTATTCTATTCTATTCTATTCTATTCTATTCTATTCTATTCTATTTTTATATTCTATTCTATTCTATTCTATTCTATTCTATTCTATTCTATTCTATTCTATTCTATTTTTATATTCTATTCTATTCTATTCTATTCTATTCTATTCTATTCTATTCTATTCTATTCTATTCTATTCTATTCTTATTCTATTCTATTCTATTCTATTCTATTCTATTCTATTCTATTCTATTCTATTTTTTATATTCTGTCCTGTTCCATTCCATTCCATATTCTATTCTATTCTATTCTATTCTATTCTATTCTATTCTATTCTATTCTATTCTATTTTTATATTCTATTCTATTCTATTCTATTCTATTCTATTCTATTCTATTCTATTTTTATATTCTATTCTATTCTATTCTATTCTATTCTATTCTATTCTATTCTATTCTATTCTATTCTATTCTTATACTATTCTATTCTATTCTATTCTATTCTATTCTATTCTATTCTATTCTATTCTATTCTATTTTTTATATTCTGTCCTGTTCCATTCCATTCCATATTCTATTCTATTCTATTCTATTCTATTCTATTCTATTCTATTCTATTCTATTTTTATATTCTATTCTATTCTATTCTATTCTATTCTATTCTATTCTATTTTTATATTCTATTCTATTCTATTCTATTCTTATTCTATTCTATTCTATTCTATTCTATTCTATTCTATTCTATTCTATTTTTATATTCTATTCTATTCTATTCTATTCTATTCTATTCTATTCTATTCTATTTTTATATTCTATTCTATTCTATTCTATTCTATTCTATTCTATTCTATTCTATTCTATTCTATTCTATTCTATTCTATTCTATTCTTATACTATTCTATTCTATTCTATTCTATTCTATTCTATTCTATTCTATTTTTATATTCTATTCTATTCTATTCTATTCTATTCTATTCTATTCTATTTTTATATTCTATTCTATTCTATTCTATTCTATTCTATTCTATTCTATTCTATTCTATTCTATTCTATTCTATTCTTATACTATTCTATTCTATTCTATTCTATTCTATTCTATTCTATTCTATTCTATTCTATTCTATTCTATTCTATTTTTTATATTCTGTCCTGTTCCATTCCATTCCATATTCTATTCTATTCTATTCTATTCTATTCTATTCTATTCTATTCTATTCTATTCTATTCTATTCTATTTTTATATTCTATTCTATTCTATTCTATTCTATTCTATTCTATTCTATTCTATTCTATTCTATTCTATTTTTATATTCTATTCTATTCTATTCTATTCTTATTCTATTCTATTCTATTCTATTCTATTCTATTCTATTCTATTCTATTCTATTCTTATACTATTCTATTCTATTCTATTCTATTCTATTCTATTCTATTCTATTCTATTCTATTCTATTTTTATATTCTATTCTATTCTATTCTATTCTATTCTATTCTATTCTATTCTATTCTATTCTATTCTATTCTTATACTATTCTATTCTATTCTATTCTATTCTATTCTATTCTATTCTATTTTTATATTCTATTCTATTCTATTCTATTCTATTCTATTCTATTCTATTCTATTCTATTCTATTTTTATATTCTATTCTATTCTATTCTATTCTATTCTATTCTATTCTATTCTATTCTATTCTATTCTATTCTTATACTATTCTATTCTATTCTATTCTATTCTATTCTATTCTATTCTATTCTATTCTATTTTTTATATTCTGTCCTGTTCCATTCCATTCCATATTCTATTCTATTCTATTCTATTCTATTCTATTCTATTCTATTCTATTCTATTCTATTCTATTTTTATATTCTATTCTATTCTATTCTATTCTATTCTATTCTATTCTATTCTATTTTTATATTCTATTCTATTCTATTCTATTCTTATTCTATTCTATTCTATTCTATTCTATTCTATTCTATTCTATTCTATTCTATTCTATTCTATTCTTATACTATTCTATTCTATTCTATTCTATTCTATTCTATTCTATTCTATTCTATTCTATTCTATTTTTATATTCTATTCTATTCTATTCTATTCTATTCTATTCTATTCTATTCTATTCTATTCTATTCTATTCTATTCTATTCTATTCTTATACTATTCTATTCTATTCTATTCTATTCTATTCTATTCTATTCTATTTTTATATTCTATTCTATTCTATTCTATTCTATTCTATTCTATTCTATTCTATTCTATTCTATTCTATTCTATTCTTATACTATTCTATTCTATTCTATTCTATTCTATTCTATTCTATTCTATTCTATTCTATTCTATTCTATTCTATTCTATTCTTATACTATTCTATTCTATTCTATTCTATTCTATTTTTTATATTCTGTCCTGTTCCATTCCATTCCATATTCTATTCTATTCTATTCTATTCTATTCTATTCTATTCTATTCTATTCTATTCTATTCTATTTTTATATTCTATTCTATTCTATTCTATTCTATTCTATTCTATTCTATTCTATTCTATTTTTATATTCTATTCTATTCTATTCTATTCTTATTCTATTCTATTCTATTCTATTCTATTCTATTCTATTCTATTCTATTCTATTCTATTCTATTCTATTCTTATACTATTCTATTCTATTCTATTCTATTCTATTCTATTCTATTCTATTCTATTCTATTCTATTCTATTCTATTCTATTCTATTTTTATATTCTATTCTATTCTATTCTATTCTATTCTATTCTATTCTATTCTATTCTATTCTATTCTATTCTATTCTATTCTATTCTATTCTTATACTATTCTATTCTATTCTATTCTATTCTATTCTATTCTATTCTATTTTTTATATTCTGTCCTGTTCCATTCCATTCCATATTCTATTCTATTCTATTCTATTCTATTCTATTCTATTCTATTCTATTCTATTCTATTTTTATATTCTATTCTATTCTATTCTATTCTATTCTATTCTATTCTATTCTATTCTATTCTATTTTTATATTCTATTCTATTCTATTCTATTCTATTCTATTCTATTCTATTCTATTCTATTCTATTCTATTCTATTTTTATATTCTATTCTATTCTATTCTATTCTATTCTATTCTATTCTATTCTATTTTTATATTCTATTCTATTCTATTCTATTCTATTCTATTCTATTCTATTCTATTCTATTCTATTCTATTCTTATACTATTCTATTCTATTCTATTCTATTCTATTCTATTCTATTCTATTCTATTCTATTCTATTTTTTATATTCTGTCCTGTTCCATTCCATTCCATATTCTATTCTATTCTATTCTATTCTATTCTATTCTATTCTATTCTATTCTATTTTTATATTCTATTCTATTCTATTCTATTCTATTCTATTCTATTTTTATATTCTATTCTATTCTATTCTATTCTTATTCTATTCTATTCTATTCTATTCTATTCTATTCTATTCTATTTTTATATTCTATTCTATTCTATTCTATTCTATTCTATTCTATTCTATTCTATTCTATTCTATTCTATTCTATTTTTATATTCTATTCTATTCTATTCTATTCTATTCTATTCTATTCTATTCTATTCTATTCTATTCTATTCTATTCTATTCTATTCTATTCTTATACTATTCTATTCTATTCTATTCTATTCTATTCTATTCTATTCTATTTTTATATTCTATTCTATTCTATTCTATTCTATTCTATTCTATTCTATTCTATTCTATTTTTATATTCTATTCTATTCTATTCTATTCTATTCTATTCTATTCTATTCTATTCTATTCTATTCTATTCTATTCTATTCTATTCTTATACTATTCTATTCTATTCTATTCTATTCTATTCTATTCTATTCTATTCTATTCTATTTTTTATATTCTGTCCTGTTCCATTCCATTCCATATTCTATTCTATTCTATTCTATTCTATTCTATTCTATTCTATTCTATTCTATTCTATTCTATTCTATTTTTATATTCTATTCTATTCTATTCTATTCTATTCTATTCTATTCTATTCTATTCTATTCTATTTTTATATTCTATTCTATTCTATTCTATTCTTATTCTATTCTATTCTATTCTATTCTATTCTATTCTATTCTATTCTATTCTATTCTATTCTTATACTATTCTATTCTATTCTATTCTATTCTATTCTATTCTATTCTATTCTATTCTATTCTATTCTATTTTTATATTCTATTCTATTCTATTCTATTCTATTCTATTCTATTCTATTCTATTCTATTCTATTCTATTCTATTCTTATACTATTCTATTCTATTCTATTCTATTCTATTCTATTTTTATATTCTATTCTATTCTATTCTATTCTATTCTATTCTATTCTATTCTATTCTATTCTATTTTTATATTCTATTCTATTCTATTCTATTCTATTCTATTCTATTCTATTCTATTCTATTCTATTCTATTCTATTCTATTCTTATACTATTCTATTCTATTCTATTCTATTCTATTCTATTCTATTCTATTCTATTCTATTCTATTTTTTATATTCTGTCCTGTTCCATTCCATTCCATATTCTATTCTATTCTATTCTATTCTATTCTATTCTATTCTATTCTATTCTATTCTATTTTTATATTCTATTCTATTCTATTCTATTCTATTCTATTCTATTTTTATATTCTATTCTATTCTATTCTATTCTTATTCTATTCTATTCTATTCTATTCTATTCTATTCTATTCTATTCTATTCTATTCTATTCTTATACTATTCTATTCTATTCTATTCTATTCTATTCTATTCTATTCTATTCTATTCTATTCTATTTTTATATTCTATTCTATTCTATTCTATTCTATTCTATTCTATTCTATTCTATTCTATTCTATTCTATTCTATTCTATTCTATTCTATTCTATTCTTATACTATTCTATTCTATTCTATTCTATTCTATTCTATTCTATTCTATTTTTATATTCTATTCTATTCTATTCTATTCTATTCTATTCTATTCTATTCTATTCTATTCTATTCTTATACTATTCTATTCTATTCTATTCTATTCTATTCTATTCTATTCTATTCTATTCTATTCTATTCTATTCTATTCTATTCTATTCTATTCTTATACTATTCTATTCTATTCTATTTTTTATATTCTGTCCTGTTCCATTCCATTCCATATTCTATTCTATTCTATTCTATTCTATTCTATTCTATTCTATTCTATTCTATTCTATTCTATTTTTATATTCTATTCTATTCTATTCTATTCTATTCTATTCTATTCTATTCTATTCTATTCTATTTTTATATTCTATTCTATTCTATTCTATTCTTATTCTATTCTATTCTATTCTATTCTATTCTATTCTATTCTATTCTATTCTATTCTATTCTATTCTTATACTATTCTATTCTATTCTATTCTATTCTATTCTATTCTATTCTATTCTATTCTATTCTATTCTATTTTTTATATTCTGTCCTGTTCCATTCCATTCCATATTCTATTCTATTCTATTCTATTCTATTCTATTCTATTCTATTCTATTTTTATATTCTATTCTATTCTATTCTATTCTATTCTATTCTATTCTATTCTATTCTATTTTTATATTCTATTCTATTCTATTCTATTCTATTCTATTCTATTCTATTCTATTCTATTCTATTCTATTCTATTTTTTATATTCTGTCCTGTTCCATTCCATTCCATATTCTATTCTATTCTATTCTATTCTATTCTATTCTATTCTATTCTATTCTATTCTATTCTATTCTATTCTATTCTATTTTTATATTCTATTCTATTCTATTCTATTCTTATTCTATTCTATTCTATTCTATTCTATTCTATTCTATTCTATTTTTCTATTCTATTCTATTCTATTCTATTCTATTCTATTCTATTCTATTCTATTCTTATACTATTCTATTCTATTCTATTCTATTCTATTCTATTCTATTCTATTCTATTCTATTCTATTTTTATATTCTATTCTATTCTATTCTATTCTATTCTTATTCTTATTCTATTCTATTCTATTCTATTCTATTCTATTCTATTCTATTCTATTCTTATACTATTCTATTCTATTCTATTCTATTCTATTCTATTCTATTTTTATATTCTATTCTATTCTATTCTATTCTATTCTATTCTATTCTATTCTATTCTATTCTATTCTATTCTATTCTTATACTATTCTATTCTATTCTATTCTATTCTATTCTATTCTATTCTATTCTATTCTATTCTATTTTTATATTCTATTCTATTCTATTCTATTCTATTCTATTCTATTCTATTCTATTCTATTCTATTCTATTCTTATACTATTCTATTCTATTCTATTCTATTCTATTCTATTTTTTATATTCTGTCCTGTTCCATTCCATTCCATATTCTATTCTATTCTATTCTATTCTATTCTATTCTATTCTATTCTATTCTATTCTATTCTATTCTATTCTATTTTTATATTCTATTCTATTCTATTCTATTCTATTCTATTCTATTCTATTCTATTCTATTTTATATTCTATTCTATTCTATTCTATTCTTATTCTATTCTATTCTATTCTATTCTATTCTATTCTATTCTATTCTATTCTATTCTTATACTATTCTATTCTATTCTATTCTATTCTATTCTATTCTATTCTATTCTATTCTATTCTATTCTATTCTATTCTATTCTATTCTATTCTATTCTTATACTATTCTATTCTATTCTATTCTATTCTATTTTTTATATTCTGTCCTGTTCCATTCCATTCCATATTCTATTCTATTCTATTCTATTCTATTCTATTCTATTCTATTCTATTCTATTCTATTCTATTCTATTCTATTCTATTTTTATATTCTATTCTATTCTATTCTATTCTATTCTATTCTATTCTATTCTATTCTATTCTATTCTATTCTTATACTATTCTATTCTATTCTATTCTATTCTATTCTATTCTATTCTATTTTTATATTCTATTCTATTCTATTCTATTCTATTCTATTCTATTCTATTCTATTCTATTCTATTCTTATACTATTCTATTCTATTCTATTCTATTCTATTCTATTCTATTCTATTCTATTCTATTCTATTCTATTCTATTCTATTCTTATACTATTCTATTCTATTCTATTCTATTCTATTTTTTATATTCTGTCCTGTTCCATTCCATTCCATATTCTATTCTATTCTATTCTATTCTATTCTATTCTATTCTATTCTATTCTATTCTATTCTATTCTATTTTTATATTCTATTCTATTCTATTCTATTCTATTCTATTCTATTCTATTCTATTCTATTCTATTCTATTTTTATATTCTATTCTATTCTATTCTTATTCTATTCTATTCTATTCTATTCTATTCTATTCTATTCTATTCTATTCTATTCTATTCTATTCTTATACTATTCTATTCTATTCTATTCTATTCTATTCTATTCTATTCTATTCTATTCTATTCTATTCTATTCTATTCTTATACTATTCTATTCTATTCTATTCTATTCTATTTTTTATATTCTGTCCTGTTCCATTCCATTCCATATTCTATTCTATTCTATTCTATTCTATTCTATTCTATTCTATTCTATTCTATTCTTATACTATTCTATTCTATTCTATTCTATTCTATTCTATTCTATTCTATTCTATTCTATTCTATTCTTATACTATTCTATTCTATTCTATTCTATTCTATTCTATTCTATTCTATTCTTATACTATTCTATTCTATTCTATTCTATTCTATTCTATTCTATTCTTATACTATTCTATTCTATTCTATTCTATTCTATTCTATTTTTTATATTCTGTCCTGTTCCATTCCATTCCATATTCTATTCTATTCTATTCTATTCTATTCTATTCTATTCTATTCTATTCTATTCTATTCTAATCTATTCTATTCTATTCTATTTTTATATTCTATTCTATTCTATTCTATTCTATTCTATTCTATTGTATTCTATTCTATTCTATTCTATTCTATTTTTTATATTCTGTTCTGTTCTGTTCCATTCCATGTTCTATTCTATTCTATTCTATTCTATTCCATGTTCTATTCTATTCTATTCTATTTTATTCTATTCTATTCTATTCTATTCTATTCTATTCTATTCTATTCTATTCTATTCTATTTTTTATATTCTGTTCTGTTCTGTTCCATATTCTATTCTATTCTATTCTATTCTATTCTATTCTATTCTATTCTATTCTATTCTATTCTATTCTATTCTATTCTATTCTATTCCATATTCTATTCTATTCTATTCTATTCTATTCTATTCTATTCTATTCTATTCTATTCTATTCTATTCTATTTTTTATATTCTGTTCTGTTCTGTTCCATTCCATGTTCTATTCTATTCTATTCTATTCTATTCTATTCTATTCTATTCTATTCTGTTCTATTCTATTCTATTTTTTATATTCTGTTCTGTTCTGTTCCGTTCCATATTCTATTCTATTCTATTCTATTCTATTCTATTCTATTCTATTCTATTCTATTCTATTCTATTCTATTTTTTATATTCTGTTCTGTTCTGTTCCATTCCATGTTCTATTCTATTCTATTCTATTCTATTCCATGTTCTATTCTATTCTATTCTATTCTATTCTATTCTATTCTATTCTATTCTATTTTTATATTCTATTCTATTCTATTCTTATTCTATTCTATTCTATTCTATTCTATTCTATTCTATTCTATTCTATTCTATTCTATTCTATTCTATTCTATTCTATTCTTATTCTATTCTATTCTATTCTATTCTATTCTATTCTATTCTATTCTATTCTATTCTTATACTATTCTATTCTATTCTATTCTATTCTATTCTATTCTATTCTATTCTATTCTATTCTATTCTATTCTATTCTATTCTATTCTTATACTATTCTATTCTATTCTATTCTATTCTATTTTTTATATTCTGTCCTGTTCCATTCCATTCCATATTCTATTCTATTCTATTCTATTCTATTCTATTCTATTCTATTCTATTCTATTCTATTCTATTCTATTCTATTTTTATATTCTATTCTATTCTATTCTATTCTATTCTATTCTATTCTATTGTATTCTATTCTATTCTATTCTATTCTATTCTATTCTATTCTATTCTATTCTATTCTATTCTATTCTATTTTTTATATTCTGTTCTGTTCTGTTCCATTCCATGTTCTATTCTATTCTATTCTATTCTATTCCATGTTCTATTCTATTCTATTCTATTCTATTCTATTCTATTCTATTCTATTCTATTCTATTCTATTCTATTCTATTTTTTATGTTCTGTTCTGTTCCATATTCTATTCTATTCTATTCTATTCTATTCTATTCTATTCTATTCTATTCTATTCTATTCTATTCTATTCTATTCTATTCTATTCCATATTCTATTCTATTCTATTCTATTCTATTCTATTCTATTCTATTCTATTCTATTTTTTATATTCTGTTCTGTTCTGTTCCATTCCATGTTCTATTCTATTCTATTCTATTCTATTCTATTCTATTCTATTCTATTCTATTCTATTCTATTTTTTATATTCTGTTCTGTTCTGTTCCGTTCCATATTCTATTCTATTCTATTCTATTCTATTCTATTCTATTCTATTCTATTCTATTTTTATATTCTATTCTATTCTATTCTATTCTATTCTATTCTATTCTATTCTATTCTATTCTATTCTATTCTATTCTATTCTATTCTATTCTATTTTTTATATTCTGTTCTGTTCCATTCCATGTTCTATTCTATTCTATTCTATTCTATTCCATGTTCTATACTATTCTATTCTATTCTATTCTATTCTATTCTATTCTATTCTATTCTATTCTATTCTATTCTATTCTATTTTTTATATTCTGTTCTGTTCTGTTCCATATTCTATTCTATTCTATTCTATTCTATTCTATTCTATTCTATTCTATTCTATTCCATATTCTATTCCATATTCTATTCTATTCTATTCTATTCTATTCTATTCTATTCTATTCTATTCTATTCTATTCTATTTTTTATATTCTGTTCTGTTCTGTTCCATTCCATGTTCTATTCTATTCTATTCTATTCTATTCTATTCTATTCTATTCTATTCTATTTTTTATA
Organism: Vipera latastei; assembly: GCA_024294585.1. NCBI lineage: Eukaryota > Metazoa > Chordata > Lepidosauria > Squamata > Viperidae > Vipera > Vipera latastei. The sequence goes on along the minus strand of JANCQY010000035.1, from coordinate 5,834 downwards.
TTCTGTTCTGTTCTGTTCCGTTCCATATTCTATTCTATTCTATTCTATTCTATTCTATTCTATTCTATTCTATTCTATTCTATTTTTTATATTCTGTTATATTCTATTCTATTCTATTCTATTCTATTCCATATTCTATTCTATTCTATTCTATTCTATTCTATTCTATTCTATTCTATTCTATTCTATTCTATTCTATTCTATTTTTTATATTCTGTTCTGTACCATTCCATGTTCTATTCTATTCTATTCTATTCTATTCTATTCTATTCTATTCTATTCTATTCTATTCTATTCTATTCTATTTTTATATTCTGTTCTGTTCTGTTCCGTTCCATATTCTATTCTATTCTATTCTATTCTATTCTATTCTATTCTATTCTATTCTATTCTATTCTAGTCTATTCTATTCTATTCTATTCTATTCTATTCTATTCTATTCTATTCTATTCTATTCTATTCTGCTATTCTATTTTCTTTTCTGTTCTGTTCTGTTCTGTTCTGTTCTGTTCTTTATTTCTTATTCTATTCTATTCTATTCTATTCTATTCTATTCTATTCTATTCTATTCTATTCTATTCTATTCTATTCTATTCTATTCTATTATTACCAGAGTTCTGGGAATTTGAAGCCCATATCTCTTCAAGTTGCCAAGGCTGAGAAAGATTGCTTTGAGAGTTGTCCATGTTTTTCTTCTCACCTCCCCTTTTTTACACTACAACCCTGCTGGGTTGGCCCAAAGGAGCTTCTGTGAGTCAGGGAGGTCTAGAACCTGGATCTCCAGCCGATATGCCTTCTTGGATGTTTTCTGGACGTCTCCTTGCATCTTGCTCTGTTAGCCCATCACCCGTATCCTTATTCCACACTGGCTGTTTAAAGTAATCTGTGCACCATGTCCAGAGAGAGAGGCTAAATTTGCAATCGATCCATTTATTTATTTATTATTTATTAGTTGAATTTATATACCGCCCTATTCCCGAAGGACTCAGGGCGGTTCACAGGGCAGTTAAAACAGTACAAAAAGAGAATAAAATGGAATTAAATTAGTACAAGCCCACAATTCATAATAACAATAAAATTAAAATTTTAAAATTAATATAATTTAATATGATTTAATTAAAATACTTTCCACATGGGGAGTGGGGTGGTGTTTCAATCCAAGACCTTCCTTCCAGATGGACATTCAGAAGAACATCTTCAGAGATGGGGCAGTCCCACGGTGAAGTGTGCCAACAGAATATGGACAAGGATGCTTTTGTGCACCATCAGCACCTTAAAAATGAGGATTTTTTGTCACTCGGTGGTTGTCTGTAACAGCTGGCTGATCTCCATTGCAAATGAACCAGCTGCCCTAATGCAAGACCTGGGCAGACTTATTCTCCAAGGCGTCTGAGGGCAGGAGAAGAAGCAACGGATGGAAACTAATCAAGCAGAGAAGCAACCTGGAACTAAGGAGAAGCTTCCTGACAGTGAGAACAATGAACCAGTGGAACTCCTTGCCTCCAGAAGTTGTGGGTGTTCCATCCTTGGAGCCTTTCAAGGAGAGACTGGAATGCCACTTGTCCAGAATGGGATAGTGTCTACAGGTTGAGCAGGGGGTTGGACTAGAAGACCTCCAGGGTCCCTTCCTACTTTGTTCGGTTCTGTTCTCCAAAGCATCGGAAGGCAGGACAAGAAGCAACGGATGGAAACTAGTCAAGGAGAGAAGCAACCTGGAACTAAGGAGGAATTTCCTGACAGTCAGAACAATTAACCAGTGGAACTACCTGCCTCCAGAATTTGTGAATGCTCCAACCCTGGAAGTTTTTAAGAAGAGACTGGACATCCATTTGTCTGAAATGGTGTAGGGTTTCCTGCCTGAGCAAGGGGTTGGACTAGATGACCTCCCAGGTCCCTTTCAGACCTATGATGGTACATTCTATGTTCTGCCAAACCACGTGCAGAAGCAAGCCGTGAGCCCAGAACTGCCTGGTCCTTAATTCAAACCTAATTTGTTCCTTTGAACTCTCATTTTCCAGGCCTTAACCTTTGCCAGCAGGGAAGAATCAGATTTCACCTCGAAGGTTTCAAATCGATGGGAGTTGCCGTCAACGGGACTCTGTCCCACAAACGTCTTCCTTTTTTTTCACTGTGGGGGACGGTATGTATAAAAACAACCGTCGTTGCTTCGGTCCTCCCGCTTCTTGATTCCTCCCTTGCTAAATGATGTGTTTTATTTTGATTTATTTTTCTGAGTCGGTTTTTCAAGCTGCCCCCCCTCCCCTCTCGACAAGGGACTCGGGGCGGCGAACAATAAGCAGAATAAAACCAACTATCTGGCGGATGAAAAAATTAAAATCCGGAGCAGCCGAGAAAGAAAACACCGTGAATCGCGCTAAGGCAGCTTTCAGACAACTGGGGTCCCAGGGCTGGCACAGTGTTCTGTACCAGCCTGCTACCGGCCCTGCAGAAAAGGCAGGGACAACCCCTTTTACAAGAAGGCAAGAGGCTGGAATTAAGCCTGCCAAATTTATGGATACAAAAGCAAACAGAACAAGACACGAACCATGAAACAGGAGCTTTTCAAGCGGTTGCCTTCAGCAAACCAGCCCTCCCACGCATTCCCCTTTTATACAGTTCAGGGCGTGGCTTCTCTCTGCCTCCTTCCGAGGTGCCCCATTGCCTTCCTCTGTTTACTCCTGACTGACTGCCTCCTGCGTCGGGCGTCCTTGAACAGGACCAGCTGTGGGTCATCTTCATCCACGCTGTCAGGCTCACACAGCTGGGTCTGCGTGGTGACCAGGTGGGAGGGGCCTGGCTGGGGGCTCTCATCAAGCTCTCCAACCCCCTCAGCAAGCTCTTCAACACCCCCCTCCTCCTCCTCCTCTGAGTCGTCCGACCCAACTGCCGAACCCACAGGCTGACCCTGAATCACAACACACAGGACCAGCTCCCTAAGGCCCTAGGAAGGACCAGCGAGGGAGGTGGGGGGTGTCTTCTTGGTCTCTGGAGGGACGTGACCCCCAAAACAAGCTCTCTTGTAGCGTTCTGGAAAGCAGTCATTTCAGCCAGCCAGTTTCTACGTTATTCTGTGACCGTAATGGCACGTCGCTACAATCAACCTCAGTTTTCCATTTGAAAAATGGAACTTTTTTACTTCTATGTTAAGTCTACCTTGCTGGAGGACTAATGGATCCTTTCCCTTCCCTTTCCTCCCTTCTCCTCCCCCTCCCCTCTCCTCCCCTCCTCCTCCCTCCCTCCCTTCCTTCTGTTCCTACCTATATACGCCTATCTATCTCTCTTTTCCTTCCTTCCTTCCTTCCTTCCTTCCTTCCTTCCTTCCTTCCTTCCTTCCTTCCTTCCTTCCTTCCTTCCTTCCTTCCTTCCTTCCTTCCTTCCTTCTTTCTTTCTTTCTTTCTTTCTTTCTTTCTTTCTTTCTTTCTTTCTTTCTTTCTTTCTTTCTTTCTTCCTCTCATTCATGCCCCGTCTTGGTAAAACTCAGATGCGAGCCATCTTAACTTGCAAAACCTAGCTGCCTGGAATCCCCAGAGAAGCTGACTTTATCCCTCTGGGCCAGAACCCCAGAATTCGACCGTCCTATGTTTAGCAAGGCCCTGACGGTCAGCACGAATTGTTTGGAGCTTATTCTCGCCCACCAAGTTCCCCACCACCACCACCACTTCATTTCCCCCCGCCCCCCCTTATTTTCCCCTCTCTGTCTTGACCAGCGTCTTTTTTGTTTGCCTCTTCCACACAGGCCTGGCCTCTTTCCCCATCCGTTTTGCAAATGCCAGCCCCTTTCCCCCCACCCCCACCCCGAGAGAAGTTATTTATTAAGGAGACTCGGAGTGACACAGACACGTCCTGATGGACACCCGCCTTGGGCTCTGCAGCACTAAATCCTGCGCTGACAGCCGGTGTCACCTCCATTCCCTTAACATCCATCAGGCTGGGGTAGCCAGTGACCGAGAAAGCGCTTGCAACAGCCGGGGCTGCCGAGTGACCCACTTAACGTCCAGCCTGTCAGACAGCCGCCAGTGCCCCCCCCCCCAGGAAAAACATTTTCCCATTAAAAATGGAAAAGGAATTGCTGCGCGGAGCTCAGAACAAAACTGCACGAGGCGAAATGACGGGCGCTTGAACCGCTCCTTAAAGCCGGGAATTAAAAAATCTGAATTTCAGCTTTTTTCCCCAAGCTGGATGGCTCAGTCGATCGAATCTCCGAGCAAAAGAGAGCCGCCACGTTCACACGCGCCTGAAAAAAAAAATAAAAGCCCCTTTCCGCAGTCGTCTGGCGCACTCAGTCAGGTGTCCTAGTCCTCGACTTAAGAGCAGTTCATTTAGCGACCGTTCGAAGTTACAAGGCACTGGGGGAAAAAAGAGGCGTGATCGTTTTTCACACTTAAAGACCGTTTTTCACACTTAACGACCGTTGCAGCCTCCCTCCCCAGGGTCACGTGATCAAAATTTGGAGGCTTGGCAACTGACATGTATTTATGACGGTTGCAGTGCCCCAAGGGAAGATCCCCTTTTGTGACCTTTGGACAAGCAATGTCTGAAACGGTATGGGGTTTCCTGCCTGGGCGGGGGGGCTGGACTAGATGATCTCCAAGGACCCTTCCGACTTGATGATGATGATGATGATGAGACTGGACAGCCCTTTGAAATGGTACAGGGTTTCCTGCCAGAGCAGGGGGTTGGACTAGATGACCTCCAAGGTCCCTTCCAACTTTATTATTATTATTATTATTATTATTATTATTATTATTATTATTATTATTATTATTATTATTATTATTATTATATCAAAGGGAAAGCCAGATTCACTTAACAACTGTGTTACTAGCTTAACAACTGCTGTGATTCATTTAACACCTGGAGCATCAAAGGTTGTAAAATGGGGCAATGCCAAGAGTCCGAATTTGGATCATACGACCATGGGGGGGGGGGATGCTGCAACGGCCATAAGGGTGAAAACCAGTCATAAGTCACTTTTTCCAGTACTGTTGTAACTTTGAACATTCACTAAGCGGACCGTTGTAAGTTGAGGACTTGCATGTATCATGACCTGAGGTCCAATTATTTGTCCTATATGCAGACATCTGCTGTTAGGAAGTGGAGGTGGGTGGGATGCAGAATTGTTTCTAGAGGTGGTAGGGTTTTATGATTTCCTATTAAAAAACAACAACACCTTGCTGAAAATAGAATAGAATAATAGAGCTGGAAGGGACCTTGGAGGTCATCTAGTCCAACCTCCCGCCCAAACAGGAGGACCCTACACCATTTCTGACCGATGGCCGTCCAGTCTCTTCTGGAAAGCTTCCAGTGATGAAGCTCCCACAATATCTGAAGGCAACTTCTGTTCCGTTGGTGATTGTTCTCGCCGATAGGAAATTTCTCCTTATTTCCAGGTTGAATAACTCTCCTTGATTGGTTTCCATCCTTGTCTGGCTTTCAGGTGCTTTAGAAAATAGGTTGACCCCCCCTCCTCACTATGACAGCCCCTCAAATATTGGAACACTGCTATCTTCAAGTTTCTAAATTCCAAGTTTCTAAGTTCTAAGTTCTCCTTAGTTCTAGGCTGCTTCTCTCCTTGATCAGTTTCCATCCGTTGCTTCTTGTCCTGCTTTCAGGTGCTTTGGAGAATAGCTTGACTCCCTCTTCTTTGGGGCAGCCCCTGAGATACTGGAAGACTGCTATCATGTCCCCCCACCCCCCGTCATCCTTCTCTTCATTAAACTAAAGGTAAAGGTAAAGGTTCCCCCGCACAGGCGTGCTAGCCGTTTCCGACTCTAGGGGCCGGTGCTCATCTCCGTTTCAAAGCCGAAGAGCCAGCGCTTGTCCGAGGACGTCTC
>JANCQY010000034.1:25000-52577 GCA_024294585.1 Vipera latastei | reverse complement strand
AAAATATTTGGATTATTTATCCGAGAATGCACGTCTTTCTGCCAAGCGTGTTTTTTTTCCCTTTTAATTCCATGTTGTTCATTGTGGTTGACTTATTCCGTATGGCTGCTGTTGCTTAATACCGGCTATGACATCTTGCTAGGCTTAATGTTTTGGAGAGCCTTGGAGGAGATAGTTGCCAAAGCTTTGGGTTGTGACTAAGTTGTCAAATGCTGGAGGGGGGTTTTTGTGTTGTGGTGTGGTGTGGGGGGGGAAAGAGTGAGGAGGAGAGACTTGAAATGTCTTACAGAATAACAGAGTTGGAAGGGACCCTTGGAGGTCATCCAGTCCAACCCCCCTGTTCAAGCAGGAGACATGACATCATTTCTGAAGGCAAGGCCTGCCCCCCCCCCAAAAAAAAAATATTCCCTAAATCAGCTTTCACCAACCTGGTTCCCTCCAGATCAAAGATTGCACCCGACCTGGTAAATTAAATCTGGTAACCCTTCCTGCTGATGATGGATCTCTAATATATTACGTTTGAAGGGATCGCGGAAGAGTGTGAGAAAAGGATTTTAGATCTTTTGGTTCCCTCTTGTTATTGGTGCAACCTCTGGTGTTTCTTTAAATGAAAGTTTGCCCGAGAAAGAAAGATTGGCCATTTTATTTCATTTTCTCCTGAAAACGAAACTTTTTAAAACTGTGGTTTTGTACTGCCGGGTGGCGGTGTGTGTGTGTGTGTGTGTGTGTGTGTGTGTGTGTGTGTGTGTAAGTAATAGCTGGCGAGTTAATATGGTCGGCATCTGTGTGAAAAAAAATACACTGGCCTTGCTCACTGTACTGTTAAGAGCAATTTACAATTATTATCCCCCGTTCTAAACCAAATGCCTTTCCCGCCCTAAATGCTGTTGAATTGTGGGTTCTTAAAAATAAGGTTTTTCAGCAGCTTTTTTTTTTTTTTTTAGTATTTTAAGCAGCAGTGTTTCCTAGATTTTGGAGTTTGGATGGAAAATAATAGGAACGTTTGGAACATTGGAAGGCTACTGCTAAGCACATTGATTTGTGCTTCTTAGATTGTAAGCCGCCCTGAGTCTTCGGAGAAGGGCGGGATATAAATGGGATTAAAATAAATAAAAATAAATAAATTTAGTTTTTAAAACTTAAGAATTGAAGTCCTCATTTTTGCTCAGGACTGGTAAATACATTGCTATTCACTAGTTTTACAAGCTGACTATTTTAAACAGCAGATTATTAGGGGTGAATCTGTCTTGGAAAGTGATTAGATGTTGTAAATAATTCAGGATGGTGTGTCTAGTTGAGTCTGGTGGAGGATGAAGGCCGTTGGGCCATGTCAAAAGTATTTTGTTTTGCATTCCTGCTGCTTAATGATGAATCGAATGGCCGGCCTGTAGAAGCCCTGGGATGGTTTTCTTCTGAAGCAAATAAATCCTGAAGCAAATACCAAATGGAAGCCAGATCTGATACGTTTCATTCTTCTCCTGTAGTGCCTTTTACATGGTTCAAAAAACGATGGAAAATTTAATAGATATCAATCATCCTGATTACCTGTATGACAGTTCAGGATTTATTCAACGTAGTAGCTTTTATTTAGAGTAAGTTATAATGTGGTTAGTACCTACATTTCTTTCACTATGAATTAGTCATTTTATAATTAACAACCTAATTGTTTAACAACGTAAGGCTTTAATTTCTGAACCCGTTGAAAATATGTAATAGAAATGGAAAATGAAAATTGCCCTGTTTTTCGGCCCTAGGACACAATAGCTATTCTTTCTGCCTTTTCAGGTCTTCTTTTAGTGGCCTGTAACAATTTTTTAGGTGCTACATCGAAACATTTTTTTTAAAAAAAGAGCGCTATGGACTTTGGAAAGCCTTTGGAAATCTCCTGAGACCTCTGAGGCATAGTGAGAACGGGGTGCACTACCTGGAGCACAGCAGTTGCGTGGTTCCCGCGATGCTTTAGAAGACCTTGGAAGCTTTCTGAAGCTTGGCGAGAACGGGGCACGCCATTTGGAGAAAGGCAGGTGCAATTTGGAGAAGGGTCCTTGGTGCTCTCTGCGCTGGTTGGTTTTTCTTGCAGACGCTTCATTACCCAGCTAGGTAACGTCATCAGTGCTAGGAGGGAGAGGGGTTTGTGGAGGAGGAGGAGGAGGAGGAGGAGGAGGAGGAGGAGGAGGAGGAGGAGGAGGAAAAAGACTGTGGGGTCCTTGGTGCTCTCTGCGCTGGGTGGTTTTCTTGCAGACGTTTCATTACCCAAGCTAGGGAACATCATCGGTGCTAGTGACTAGCATTGACTAGCACTGTGCATGTTGGTTTAAGTAATGAAACGTCTGCCAAAAAAACCACCCAGCTCAGAGAGCACCGAGGACCCCCCTCATTTCAACCGCCAGCTACAAATAGTCTCCTTTACTGGCACTTTGGAGAACCGGCAGGTGGCCCTGGGGTGGCCCGTATCTGCCTTGCAGAAGGTAAGCCCAGCTGCACCTCTGCCAACAGCAGGAGGAGGACGCTGAAAGCCAGCTGGGCACCGAAGGGTCGGTGGAGCGCAAGGTGGCTGGGACTTTCTGTTGTGATGGGACCCTGCGGTGGCACTCAGCTGGGGTGAAAGCACGGGTCGGGAGGCAGCGTGGGCCAGCTGAGAGTGCCGAAGGCCGTTGCAGGGCCGCCACTGCCACCGAGGAATGCCACTGTGTGGGGTGGGCAAAGGGCGGAGGTGGGGGGGGGCAGAGAGGCAAGTGGAAGTCAGGCAGAAGAGGTGGTCCCTTACCCACCGAGACTCTGGGCTGGATGGAGCAAGCAGGACTGGCTTGGATCGTTGAACAACCCGCTGGTCTTGGGTTCTACAACGGCCATTGGGTTGCTCAAGAAACCGTGGCGGTGCATTGGTTGAAATGCAGTACTGCAGGCTATTTCTGCTGACTGCTGGCAGTTCGATCCTGACCGGCTCCAGGTTGACTCGGCCTTCCGTCATTCCGAGGTCGGTAAAATGAGGACCCAGATTGTTGCGGGGCAAATAGGCTGACTCTGTAAACTGTTTAGAGAGGGGCTGTAAAGCACCGTGAAGCGGTATACAAGTCTTAAATGCTATTTTGCTAAGTGCTTTTGCTCCGGATTGCCCCCACTAAGTGATGCAGTCATGTGACATCATCACACTTTATATGACTGCGTTGCTTAGCCATGGAAATTCCCATCCCAGTTCTTGTCATCAGTCGAGGATTACCCATAGAATATGTATGATGAACCGAACTAATAAGTTTCTGTGAGGCAACATTACAACTTAGCTGTCAACCGAGTCTTTGCAATGTAGCTGTGGAAGCCTTGGCAAACGTACGGCGATTTTTAAAGCCGTTGAATTTTCTTAGCGTTTTTCTCATTAATTAGGGCTAAGTAAGAATAGCCAAAGTCGGCTTTGCTGGACCGTGAATTGTTCATCATGGAATGGATTTGAACAAATGTAAGATGCATGTCGCCTTGTTTATGGAGCAAAGTCTCCGTTGGCTCGACTGCTGGCGGTTTCATGGATATGTCCATGCAGAACCAGGGAAGCTAGTGTTGAGATTCCTTCACAATTACACAAGTTCATTGTGACCTTGAGCCACCATTAGTGTTGTCCAAGGGGTCTTCAAACTTGGCCCTTTTATGACTTGTGGACTTCAACTCCCAGAATTCCTCAGCCAGGCTGAGGAATTCTGGGAGTTGAAGTCCACAAGTCATAAAAGGGCCAAGTTTGAAGACCCCTAGTGTTGTCTATGGAGATTCTTAGTCATCCAGGTCATAGTTATCCCAAAGATGCTTTTTCACGTGGGAACTAGACTTTGTCGGGTTTTTTTGAAGACGTTTCGCTTCTCATCCGAGAAGCTTCTTCTCGGATGAGAAGCGAAACGTCTTCAAAGAAAAGGAAAAAAAAAAGTCCAGTTGCCTCGTGGAAAAGCATCTTTGGGGACACCATTATGGGACAGAATCGGAGGAGGAAGTGCCGCATACACTGTCCTGAATTCTTGGAGGACAGGATATTAATGTAAAATAACAAAAGAAAGAAACCACCACCACCCTCGATTGTTCCTCTAACATGAAAGTACAGTTTTAAATTGAAACAGAGAAGCCCTGGGTGACTTCAGCGGGGGTCACAAATTCTGCGCCAAGAATTCAGTTACTCAACCCGGTTGTTTTTTTTTTAACCTCATCCCGCATTAAATTTACTTTTCTATTGAACGTAAATCCAGACACATAGAAGTTGGACTTCAAATGTTTGATATTAAGGCACGGATTGGAATTTTTAATTAGTACTGGGACAGAAAAATAGGCCAGGCGACGGTTTCAAGAGTCCGTCTAGATTTATTTATTTATGAAATTTATTTGCCGTCCTCTGGCTGCTGAGTCTACTCTCAATATTTCTCTGAATCTGCAACCTTACAGGGTTATAGCCAGGATTGTAAGAATAAAATGCAATGATGTTTGAAAAGGCTATAGAATATTCATTGTTACCGTAATTCACCATAAAATTTTAAGGGTTTTTCTGCCCCCGCTCCCCAATTATTAACAGAGTTTGCTCTCCGCTTTTAGCACAGTACATTTCGTCTGCTTAAAAAAAACAAATACAACAAACACTACAAAATTGGTTTCCCTGAATATATTTCCATTTGTCTTTCTGACGGAGATGAATCATAAAAGTTTGAGTACATTTTTCTCTGAAATCCCCACTGAATCCCTGTAAATAAAACAGTGAGAGCTGAAACTAAAAATCTGGGTTTTTATGCTTTAGAAGCCCAGGTTGTTATTATTATATATTTGAATTATAGTGTACAAGCTGATATTTGCAGTTATTAACACCCAGACCAGCATCACAAAACTCAATTTAAAAGCGCTTTTTTTTTTTTGATGGATATAGTTTTTCAGCGAAAGGGGCAGAAATGGACTTATTTTCTTTTTTCTATTTTCCCCCCAAGAATGCCATTGAGTATTTTCTTCAACACACATTCTAGCTATTCCTGTTGTCTGAGCCTGCCTGTTTGAAATGACCTTTGTGCTGGAGATTGTGGAGACAGCACAGTGTAAATATTAGGGGAAGTGTTAATTCTTTGGAAGTGGAACTTATTTTCATGCACGGAGAGTAGGAACAGAATTAAAAGCTGATGGTTGATCATCCGGTAGGCACAAACAATTTCTCCAAAAAAAAAAAAAAGACGAGATTGCTTCCAAATGCAAAGAAAATCTAGCCTTTCTCCTGCTTTTTAATCTCAAAAACGTCTTTAGAATGATCTTTGCTTATGTGGAAGATGGTCGTTTAAAGTAGCTTTTTTTTTCTCCTTGAACCCGCAGCTCTCTCTCTCTCTCTCTCTCTTTTTTTTTTTGCAATAAAACTGACTAAAATGGCAGTTTGTTTTCAGACCGTAGTTTCATTTCTCCTTCCTATGATTGGCAAGAATTCTTTGAGCAATCCCTCGCAAGATCAACAACTTGGTGATTTGGCTTCGTGTTATGCAGACAAATTGGTAGAAAACAGCAGTTTATGTCCAAAAGAGCCTTTTCACCCCCAAGGCTGGTCATAGGTTATGCAAATGCAGTCCAGATTTGAACCCAGAAGCTGTCAGATTTGGGAATGCCATTTTATTTTATTTTATTTTATTTTATTTTATTTTATTTTATTTTATTATTTTATTTTATTTTATTTTATTTTATTTTATTTTATTTTATTTTATTTTATTATTTTATTTTATTTTATTATTTTATTTTATTATTTTATTTTATTTTATTTTATTTTATTTTATTTTTATTATTATTTTATTTTATTTTATTTTATTATTTTATTATTTTATTTATTTTATTTTATTTTATTTTATTATTTTATTATTTTATTATTTTATTTTATTTTATTTTATTTTATTTTATTTTATTTTATTTTATTTTATTTTATTTTATTTTATTTTATTTTATTTTATTTTATTTTATTATTTTATTTTACCTTTACCTTTACCTTTACCTTCACCTTCACCTTTACTTTTACTTAACTTTAACTTTAACTTTAACTTTAACTTTAACTTTAACTTTAACTTTACTTTACTTTACTTTACTTTACTTTACTTTACTTTACTTTACTTTACTTTACTTGGTAAAGGTAAAGGTTCCCCCGCACATGCGTGCTAGTCGTTTCCGACTCTAGGGGCCGGTGCTCATCTCCGTTTCAAAGCCGAAGAGCCAGCGCTTGTCCGAGGACATCTCCGTGGTCACGTGGCCGGCATGACTAGACGCCAAAGGCGCACAGAACGCTGTTACCTTCCCACCGGAGTGGTCCCTATTTTTCTACTTGCATTTTTACGTGCTTTCAAACTTTACTTAGAGGCAAATAGGACTAACAAACAATGTGGTCCAAGTTTTGGAACTGTTCTATTTCTAAAATAATCTTAGCCTTTTTTTATGTTTATATTTTGCTATACAGGTAACCTTTGACTTACAACAGTTCGTTAGTGACCGTTCAAAGTTAACAATGGCACTGAAAATTTTGACACTTGTGACCATTTTTCACACTTAGGGCCTTTGAGCCCCTCCTCAGGTGATCAGAATTCAGAGGCTTGGCAACCTGGTTCGTATTTATGACAGTCACACAATCCCCTTTTGCGACTTTCTGACAAGCAAAGTCAGGCAGGGGAAGCCAGATTCATTTTAACAACCCTTACTCACTTATCAGCGGCAGTGATTCACTTACCAACTGTGGCAAGGAAGGTCGTAAAATGGGGCCAAAGTTAACTCACTTAAAAACGTCTCGCTTAACGACAGAAACAGGCAAAACCAATCGGTAAGATGTTGAAAATGGACAGTTAAATGCCTTTGCAAAGTAACAGGTTTTTGTCAAGATGCCGGACTAGCAACTAGCTGTGATCTCAAAATGCCATTCGCCTGCTTGTTTTCTATGTGAAATACCTGAATTATTAGCAGTTTTTATGGGATGGCAGCTGGCCAGGCAGATCCCCTGGATTTTAACAATGCTTAAAAAGCTGCTCTATAAAGAGATAGATTGCAAAATTGAAGAGAGAAATATGAACCTACAGAATGTTCATATAGGATACGTTGGTTTTACCAAAGGGGAATTCCTATAGGCAGGAATCAGAATAACCCCAGAGTTGAATAAGGAAGATTAATCTGGTTGCTGAAACCCAATCTCAGTTTTCTGTCCTCCGGTTCTTTCAAATTCGGTTAGTCTGTTCCCCTCAAGTCAACTTTTCCTTGTATTTAATTGAAGTCATATATTTTACCAAGTTCCGATTCAAACTCTGAATTTCCTAGCACAACAGTAACTTTGGTGAGGTGTAAATATTTATTGCCGTCTTCAAGCCTGTGCAAAAAAAAACCCCCACAAAAAACAAAAAAAAAACCACCTGAATGCTATTTTAACGAGTAATCTATGACACTGTATAAAAAATTAATGACAAAAGGCCCGCTTTTTTTTTTCTCGTCTTCCGGTGGCAGCATTTGAAATTTATCATTGTAAACACGCAGCCAAAATTTCTTTCTTTCTTTTTTTTTTAGTTTTTCAAATTACAACTTGTATATCTAGAAAGCTTCACGATACCTGGGTAGTCATCAATTGAGTAACAGGGTTTTCAATACATAGTTTGGGTTACATTATCATAGCATCCTTCTCTCTTTCCCTCAACATTCACTACAACGTACTTAAACTAACAAATTTCTAGGAATAGCATGCCACAGTCATTTAAAGAAGATTTTGTCAATCCAATTTCGAATAAGGTATATCTATATCCTGTTATTAAATTTTTATCTAATTTTGATGTTAATTATAGTATCCACGTTTAACCTTTAACATCCCAAATAGTATTCACAACCCAAAGTTCCCTTATCTTATTTTACACCAAAAATTGTATCATCTAACATATACCCAATATTTAAGTAGCTAGCTTCTACCTAATAAACATTGTTTATTTCATACCCTAATACATCACAAGTTACCAATCGGAGAGTCTATATTTATCAATCTACTTTTACTTATACATAACCAAAATTTTAACATCAAGCATAGGATCCATAAGCCAAATTTCCATTATATCAATATATAAATTTATAACAATTGAAATAAGCTTAGTAAATACTTAAAACACATTTTAATTCTATCTCATGAATATTTTCTATTTCAGATGCTAATAAGTCACTAATTACTAACAAAACGACCGATAATTCTCTAGGAATTCATGTTTTAAAATCTAACTCTAGATTTCTTTTTTTGCCAGTCGGGTTTCCAGACCCAGGGCTTTAAATTGTCAAGTAGGTCTTCATTTTTCTTATTTAGGAAACTAATAAAGCCTCCTTTGTGGATAGTATAGAAGACTAAACAAAGACGTGAGGGGTTTTTTTTTTTTTTTTGGAGCTAAGTCCTATGAAATGAAAACTAGCCGGGTTCTGAAGAGTTTCACTTCCTTTAATAACTATTTTTCTCCCCCCCCACCCAATCACAATTTACAGAAGTGGCTTTTAGATGTCTTCAGCTGGCTGTATATGTACAAAAAACATTATTAACTTTTAAGCGTCTTCCTTCCTCCAGCATGTCCACCTGGGCTACCTAGCTTTGGAGGTGAGATACGTATTTTGGAAACTACAGCTGGTTCTCAACTTACGACCACAACGGAGCCCAAAATTTCCGCTGCTAAGCGAGACAGCGGCTAAGTCAGTTTTGCCCTGCTTTACCACCTCTCTTGCCACAATTGTTAAGCGGAGGATCACTGCGGTTGTTAAGTCAGTAATACAGTTGTGAAGTCAAGTCCGGCTTCTCCCCTTGACTTCGCCCGTCAGAAGGTCACAAAAGGGGATCACCACATACACACACACACACACACACACACACACACACCGGGACGCTGCAACCGTCGGAGGTACATGCCAGTTGCTGAGTGCCTGAAGTTTGATCATGTGACCAAACCGTGTGAGAAACCGTCATTAAGCCATTTTTTTTTCAGTGCCCTTCACAACTCCAAATGGTCACTAAACAGAGGACTTATGTAAAAAAAAACAAGAGCCTTGGTGGAGCAGTGGGCTAATGCCTCCTTAAGTAACACCAGCTGCCTGCAATTAGTGCAGGTTCGAGTCCCACCAGGCTCAAGGTTGACTCAGCCTTCCATCCTTCCGAGGTAGGTAAAATGAGGACCCAGATTTTTGGTGGCAATAAGCTGACTTTGTAATAATGCCGCTTTTGGGGGGGGAAAGCCCTAATAAGTAGGCATATACTTAGAATGAAGGCTACTGCTAAGCTTGTAAGCCGCCCTGAGTCTTCGGAGAAGGGCGGGATATAAATGGAAATAAAAAAAAATAAAAAAAAATAAATAAATAAATTGAGGACCACCTGTCCTGGATTTGATAAGAGAGGAAACCATACCTGCTGACAGATAGGAAGGGATTAGGATGGGATCCATACTTGATTTTACAAGTTCCAATTGAAATGTTTGTGCAGGTAGTCCTCAGCTTACGTCAGCTTACTTAGCCACCGTTTGAAGTTAGAACGGCACTGGGGAAAAAATGACTCACGACACTTTTTCACACTTACGACCGTTGCAGCATCCCGATGGTCGCGGGATCAAAATTCAGACGCTTGGCAACTGACCCCTTTTTAGGACGGTCGCAGCGCCCCTGGGGGGGGGTCATGTGATTCCCCTTTTGCCACCTTCTGGCAAGCAAAGTCCACAGGGGAAGCCAGATTCACTTAACAACCGGGAGACTCATTTAACAACAACTGCTATGATTCTCTTGTTAAGAAAGGTCATAAAATGGGGCATAGCTCACTTAACAAAAGTCTTGCTTAGCAACGTAAAATCTGGGCTCAGTTGTGCCCAGAGGTGTCCTGTAGCATCTTTCGACTCTACAGTATTTCTAGACAGCAATTGTTGAATAATAATATTGAAGAAGATGATGATGATGTTGGAAGGGGCCTTGGAAGTTATCTAGTCCAACCCCCTGCTCAGGCAGGAGACTCTATACCATTTCAGACAAGTGGCTGTCCAGTCTCTTCTTAAAAACTTCCAGTGTTGGAGCATTCACAACTTCTGGAGGCAGGTAGTTCCACTGGTTAATTGTTCTAACTGTCAGGAAGTTTCTCCTTAATTCCACGTTGCTTCTCTCTTTGGTTGGTTTCCATCCGTTGCTTCTTGTCCGGCCTTCCGGTGCTTTGGAGGATAGCTTGACTCCCTCTTCTTTGGGGCAGCCCCTGAGATATTGGAAGACATTATGATCATGGAACCACATCTTCTCCATCTGTATTGTGGCTAAACCTGCAGGCTTCTGGGGTGGATTGTAAGCTAGCTGGTGGTGATGGGAAGTGTAGTCCTAAATCCCCATGGAGGAAGGCTTTCTTGAAATAACCTCAGTGACCTGACTCCAGCTAGCTACGCATCTCCTTAAGTCTTCTCATCACTGAAGGTGATCTTTGTAAGCACACTCGTTGGAGAATAAGGGAATCTCTGGGGCCTCCTGCTCGAGCAGGGGGTTGGACTAGAAGACCTCCGGGGTCCCTTCCAACTCTGTCAATCTGCACTCTGTATTTTATTCTACTCATGTTAAAGGAGTGTGTGTGTTTTGGTATCCCAGTCCCTGGCTGAGGAATTCTGGGAGTTGAAGTCCACAAGCCATCAAAGGGCCAAGTTGGAAGACCCCTGTCTTAAATCTAACAAACAAAATGGAGGCTGGCTGAGGAATTCTGGGAGTTGAAGTCCACAAGCCATCAAAGGGCCAAGTTGGAAGACCCCTGGGTTAGAGGCACCAGATAAGGCACTTGAAAGCCACCTAAGGCACAATGCCAGCCAGGTAACTTTGGACCAGCCTGAGTAGCAAGTGATAGCAACCCACTTCCAGAAAATAATCACCAAGAAAACCGGAGGGTTGACTTGACGGAACATCCAGACCAAGCTTGTCGCACCCAAAGCTTCATCTCCACGACTCTGCCGGGTAGCAGGAAAGCTTTAATAAGCAGTTGTCAAGGAAAGACACAGCCGTGGTGAAGGCAGGAAACACGCTTGTCACTTGCGCATCAGAGCTGCGGGCCTGTTTCCTGTCAGTTAGACCACCAGAAGAGATGAATCAAGATACTCTGCTCCCTTATTATTATTATTATTATTCTTTTTTTTTCATATTGGCCACTGTATAACAGTGCTCTAACGAAGAAAGAAGAATATGTGGATATCCCATATCCATATATTGGATTCCCACTAGAATGGAATGGAATGGAATATAGAATAGAATAGAATAGAATAGAATAGAATAGAATAGAATAGAATAGAATAGAATAGAATAGAATAGAATAGATAATAGGTATGGAATAGAATAGAATAGAATAGAATAGAATAGAATAGAATAGAATAGAATAGAATATGGAATGGAATAGAATAGAATAGAATAGAATAGAATAGAATAGAATGGAATGGAATGGAATGGAATGGAATGGAATGGAATGGAATGGAATGGAATGGAATGGAATAAAATTAGAATAGAATAGAATAGAAAATATGGAATGGAGTGCAATGGAATGGAATATAGAATAGAATAGAAAATATGGAATGGAGTAGAATGGAATGGAACGGAATAGAATAGAATGGAATAGAATAAAATTAGAATAGAATAGAATAGAATAGAATAGAAAATATGGAGTGGAACGGAACAGAACAGAACAGAATTAGAATAGAATAGAATAGAATAGAATAGAATAGAATAGAATAGAATAGAATAGAATAGAATAGAAAATATGGAGTGGAATGGAATAGAATAGAATAGAAGGATAACTTTATTATCACTTTGAATGTACACTGATTGGCATACATTAAAATGTAATTTCATTGCATTCAGCTCTCAGAAGAGAAGAAGAGAATACAACAGTTCATTTAATAACTATTCAAAGTTACAACAGCACTGGGGGGGGAAAGGCACTTATCACCATTTTTCACACTTACAACCATTACAGCATCCCCGTGGTCACGTGATCAGAATTCAGAGGCTTGGCAACTGGCATGTACTTAATGATGGTTGCAGAGTCCCGGGGTCACGTGACCCCCTTTTGCAAACTTCTGGCAAGCAACGTCAGTGTGGGAGGAAGCCAGATTCAGTTAACAACCATGTTGCTAACTTATCAGCTGCAGCGATTCGCTTAAGAGCCGCGGCGAAAAAGAAATTAAAATGGGGCGAAGTTCACAGAACAGCTGCTTCCCTTAGCAACAGCAATTTTGGGCTCCGTTGTGGTCCGTAAGCCGAGGCCTACCTGTGCTTTATTTGGCCAAGTGTGATTAGACACACAAGGAATGTAAGTGGGGCAGAAGCTCTTCGGTGTACATGCAAAACAACCGAATAATAATAATAATAATAATAATAATAATAATAATAATAATAATGAAGATACCAATAAAAGGGGCTAGTAGAGAAGATGAGAAGGATAAACGACAATACTACAGCCATAAAACATGGGTAAATATGCTTAGTACTGTGAGGATTAGGTTTTCAACGGAGTTATGGGACAAAGAAAAAGAAGGACTAGGGCAGGGGTAGGCAACCTCAGCTCTTTTATGACGCATGGACTTCAATTCCCAGAATTCCTGAGTCAGCATAGCTGACTCAGGAATTCTGGGAATTGAAGTCCATGCGTCATAAAAGAGCCGAGGTTGCCTACCCCTGGACTAGGGGGTTATATAATAGTAGTCTTCCAATATCTCAGGGGCTGCCCCAAAGAAGAGGGAGTCAAGCTCTTCTCCAAAGCATCAGAAGGCAGGACAAGAAGCAACGGATGGAAACTAGTCAAGGAGAGAAGCAACCTAGAACTCAGGAGAAACTTCCCGACAGTTAGAACAACTAACCAGTGGAACAGATGTTGCCTCCAGAAGTTGTAGGTGCTCCATCACTGGAGGCTTTTGAGAAGAGATCGAGCAGGGGTCTCCTACTTGAGCAGGGGGTTGGACTAGAGGACCTTGAAGGTCCCTTCCAACTCTGTCCCCATGTCTAGTTGTTTCGGCGTGTGTTGTGCCCTACAGCAGCGTCCCGAATGTAGACAAAAGGGGCCACCCAAATGAAGTCATGTTCATTTTCTTAGGTTCAGATGGAAGTCAGCTTGTTCTGTGTTAAAATAATTTCAGGATTGCGTGAAAACCTCTGTCTCCCATTCCAGGCCTGCCTTGCAAAACCGCACATCGGCTGTGCCAAAGTGATTATATCACCATTACGACTACTTCCTTGCTTCTCCCCCCCCCCACTTCATTAATCATCTTGCTGCTGCTTCTGTTTTTTTTTGGTTTTTTTTTTAACGAAGGGAAAATATTACTGGCCACAGCAGGCAGAAAATAAGGCAAACGTTAAAGAGTCCAGAAGGGAAAGGAAAAGAAAAGAGGAAAAATCAATTTTTTTTCACCACCTTGTTCAGAAGGAGACAGGAGAAGGAGATAACAGATTTTCCCCCTCTCTTTCTTTTTCTTCCCTTTCTTTCCCTTTCTCTGTCTAGACCAGGGGTAGGCAACCTCGGCTCTTTTACGACTCATGGACTTCAACTCCCAGAATTCCTGAGTCAGCTGACTCAGGAATTCTGGGAGTTGAAGTCCATGAGTCATAAAAGAGCCGAGGTTGCCTACCCCTGGTCGACTCTAGACTCTTGGTTCAGCTTATATTATTTGAGAGATGCATTTTGGCAAGTGGCCTTTGTCGTACGACCACCATGGAGCTGAAAGTTCTGTTGTTAAGCGAGACATTTTGTTATGTGAGTTTGGCCGCAGTTTACGACTTTCCTTGCCGCCGTTGTAAAGTGAATCACGGCAGTTGTTATAGGTCAGTAGCAAAGTAAATCTGGCTTTCCCCCCCCCACACACTGACGTTGCTTGTCAGAAAGTTGCAAAGGGGGAAATCACGTGACCCCGGGACTCTGCAACCGCCATAAGTACATGCCAGTTGCCAAGCCTCTGAATTTAGATCATCTGATGCTTCAGTGGTTCCAAGTGTGAAAAACAGTTGTAAGTCACGTTTTTTTTTTTTTTTGGGTGCCGTTGAAATTTGTAAGTCGAGGACCACTTTCGTATTTTGCCTTGTCACAACCTTGAAGGTTGAATGTTGTTAAGAGATGGAGAATTTTGCTCTATTTTGTGTTTTGTTTTGTTCTCCATTTTAAATTTACCAAGTAGGAGAAAGGATAAGGCCCAAATTGTCTTTGCCTTCTTCCTTTTTCTTTTCTTTTTTTTATTCTACGAATTTAAATGTTGAGATGGGACACCAATTCCTCTTTTTAAAGCCGGTCTGGTAGACAATTAAGGGTCATAACTAAACTAGCATTTCCTGTTTTAGCCTGGACGGGGAACTGCATTTCCAGAATCTCGAGTGTGTGTTTGTGCATTCTAGTTTCACGAGCTTCTGAGCCTAGCGCTTTCAGGAGGATTGAAAGACGATTTTTAAAATGAACACTGCGATTTTTTTTATCCACTTTTCGTTTTTATTCCGGGTAACTCGGGCGGCAAGAAATAAATAAAAATATATTCCAATATTGGCTGCTGGGTCAATATTTTTTATTAGGATCAGCCAAGATGCCACAATTGAGTATGGGGCATAATCTCTTTTAACTTCTCTTCAGTCCTTCGTCAGGCGAGAAGAAGGTGTGAGAAAGACGAAAGTGCCCAAACTTCAGGCTTTCCTCGGGCCCAAAATTCCCGTTGCTAAGCAAGACAGTCGTTAAGGGAGTTTTGCCCCGTTTTACGACCTTTCTTGCCCTGGTGGCTAAGTGAATCACTGCGGTTCTTCAGTTAATAACACGGTTGTTAAACGAATCCGGCTTCCCCCAATTGACCTGGCTTGGCAGAAGGTCGCAAAAGGGGATCACGTGAGGCCCCGGGACACCGCAACCGTCATAAGTACACGCCAGTTGCCAAGCCTCTGAATTTTGATCACATGACCTTGAGGTCGTAAGTGTGGGAAACGGTCATAAGTCCCTTTTTTCTGTGCTCTGGTAACTTTGAATGGTCACTAAATGAAACGTTGTAAGTCAAGAACTGCCTGTACACAAGATGATGTAGCCAATGAAGCATTGATGAAAAACCTGTCCTAAAGGCAAATTGAAGAGCAATGTGTTAGTCAGTAGTAGGTGCTACAGGAATTATTTTTACATTCTACGAGAAAAAAAACAAATACACTATTCTTAAATCCCTTCTCTCCTTCTGAAAGCCCAAAACCAGCTGTCTCCTGTCGGTGCTGAAGCCCCCGATTTCTCAGCCCATCAAGAGAGCAGAAGTCAATCAAAATATGGAAGTCTTATACATTTGTTCCATTAAAGCAGGGGTCTTCCAAGTTGGCCCTTTTATGACTTGTGGACTCCAACTCCCAGAATTCCTCAGCCAGCGTGTCTGGCGGAGGAATTCTGGGAGTTGAAGTTCACAAGCAGGGGTCTTCAAACTTGGCTTTTTTTTAATGACTTGTACACTTCAACTCCCAGAATTCTTCAGCCAGTGTGCCTGGCTGAGGAATTCTGGGAGTTGAAGTCCACAAGTCATAAAAGGGCCAAGTTTGAAGACCCCTGCATGAAAGCATTGGTTCTCAACCTTTTCTTCACCATGGACCCCCTTTTAAATACCTTTTATGGCCACGGACCTTGGCCAAGACTTAGCTCAAGATTTAAGCCATAACTTTCTTCCAGGTTATCCCAAAGGCGCTTTTTAAAAAAGCAACTGGACTTTCTTGTTTTCCTTTGAAGACGTTTCACTTCTCATCCAGGAAGCTTCTTCAGCTCTTGACCGGATGGTGGTGGAGAGATGGAAGGATTTTGTTCTGACAGTTGTCTACGGAGATTCTCAAGTCATCCAGGTCCTGGTTGTCCCAAAGGTGCTTTCTTTTTTAGGAGGCAACTGGCCTTTCTTGTTTTTTTTCCCTTTGAAGACCTTTCCCTTCTCATCCAAGAAGCTTCTTCAGCCCTTGACTGGATGGTGGGGAGATGGAAGGATTTGTGTTCCTTGCAGTCACCTGGTCATGAGTAGTCTTTTGCAATCCTTCCATTCCCCACCGTTCGGCCAGATGGATGGGAAGCGAGACGTCTTGAAAGAAAAACAAGAAAAGTCCAGTGGCTTGGTGAAAAAGCCCCTTTGAGATAACCATATTTACATTTATATTTATATATTTATTAAATTTTTATACCGCCCTTCTCCCGAAGGACTCAGGGCGGTGTACAGGGCAATAAATATTACAAAACAAAGTACAAAAGTTAAAAAACAATTAAATAATTATGCCCAATATATACAATAATGACCTGAATGACTGAGAATCTCCGTAGGCCAGTGATGGCGAACCTTTTAGAGACCGAGGGCCCAAACAAACTGCAACCCAAAACCCACTTATGTATTGTCGGGTGCCGGGTGTGCGTGGCCCATTGGGTGGGCGTGGCTGCGGTGGTAATGGCAGACTGGGTGGGACTAAAAAGTTTAATCAATCAATTCCAATTTTTGCGAAATCTTTTTTTCCCCGCGAGAAGTTGAAATTGATTGATTGATTGAACCTTTTTTGGGGGGAGGGCACACGGCGATGGAGACCTAAAGCAAAAAGGTTTTATAAAGGCTACTGCTAAGCTTGCAAGCCGCCCTGAGTCTTCGGAGAAGGGCGGGATATAAATGGAATTAAAATAAAAAATAAAAATAAAAATAAAACCCAGCTGAAGGCCCAGGACTGGGGCGACGGCGCGCGTGCCCGCAGAGAGGGCTCTAGGTTCGCCGCCACAGGCATATAAAGTGCCTACTTTATACGAGAAAGACGTCTTGATGGTGAGTCGCAAAGGAACAGACTCGTTATTAAAAATGCCGGCCTTGGAAACACACGCGATGGCCAGTCTCCAACACTGTGGGGAACCTAACCTTGAGGGACTGCTAACTCTGCTTGCATCTTGTTAGAAGATTGCCCGTTTTCTCTTCTGGGGATCAGGAGTTGCATAAAAGGGCTTGTTCAGCCGCAAAGCAAATCTGTGCAAAAATCTCATATTGAAAATAGCTCAAGAGCAGCAAAGGAGAGCAAACACCGGTAGACTGCATTATGGGAGGACCCGGGGAACTTCCTAAAACAACAAAGGGAGTTTCCTACAAGAGATTGCGGTTGGGAAAAAAAAAAGAATAGCAAAAGAGACTCTCTGGATTTGGATAATTAAATTTGATCGTAATAAGGGTGTGCATTAGCTTGTCGAAAAAGGACCGTCTTTATTCATTGCTTGCTTTTCGGTTCGTGACGTAGTGGCTGAGCTCGGCTTTTTTATTAGGGCCAAACTAGGATTATATAATTGGGACGCGGTGGCTCAGTGGGTTAGGACGCTGAGCTTGTCGATCAGAAGGTCGGCAGTTTGGCGGGTCGAATCCCGAGTGCCGCGTAGCAGAGTGAGCGCCTGTTACTGGTCCCAGCTTCTGCCAACCTAGCAGTTCGAAAGCACGTAAAAATGTAAGTAGAAAAATAGGGACCACTATGGTGGGAAGGTAACAGCGTTCCGTGCACCTTTGGCATCTAGTCATGCCGGCCACATGACCACGGAGACGTCCTCGGACAAGCGCTGGCTCTTCGGCTTTGAAACGGAGACGAGCACCGGCCCCTAGAGTTGGAAACGACTAGCATGCATGTGCGGGGGAACCTTTACCTTTTAGGGTTATATAGAGCTGGAAAGGGACCTTGGAGGTCTTCTAGTCCAACCTCCTGCTCAGGCAGGAAACCCTATACCATTTCAGACAAACGGTTGTCCAGTCTCTGCTTAAAAGCCTCCAGTGATGGAGCACCCACAACTTCTGGAGGCAAAGCTGTTCCACTGGTTAATCGTCCTCACTGTTAGGAAGTTTCTCCTTAATTCCAGGTGGCTTCTCTCCTCGATTAGTTTCCATCCGTTGCTTCTTCTGGTGCTTTGGAGGATAGGCTGACCCCCTCCTCTTCTTTGTGGCAGCCCTCAAATACTGGAAGACTGCAATCATGTCACCCCCAGTCCTTCTTTTCTCTAGACTGGCCATACCCAATTTTGGAAACCATTCTTCATATGTTTTTGTCTCTAGGCCTTTAATCGTCTAAGTTGCCCTTTTTCCAAAGTCTCAACATCTTTTTGGCAATGCGGTGACCAAAACTGGATGGAGTATTCCAGTGTGGCCTTACTACGGCTTTACAAAGCGGTACTAATACTTCATGTGATTTTGATCCTATGCCTCTCTTTATACAACCCAGGATTGTATTAGCTTTTTTTTTTTTTTGGCCACTGCCGCACACGGCTGGCTCACATTTAAGTCGTCGTCCACTAGACTCCAAGGTCCCTCTGACAGTTAATATTTTTGAGCCGGGTCTCTTGCCTAATCAGTACTTGTACTTTGGGTTTTTCCTAGGTGTAAAACCTTGCTTTTCTCCACATTAAACGTCATGTGGGTGGATAGGGCCCATTGCTCAAGTCTGTCCAGATCGTTTTGGATGCTGAGCTGACAAGATACTGTTGACAAAGACTGACATGATTTGTATTTCCTGGAACTGTTGGAATTAAGGAGCAGCGTACTGACCGATTACCTAGTGCTAATTAAAAACGAAGCAGCTCGTAGATAGAAGGTTTCAGAAGAAGAAGAGAAGGAGGAGGAGGAGGAGGAGGGCTATGGGCTCCTTGGTGCTCTCTGAGCTGGGTGGTTCTCTTGCAGATGTTTCATGACCCTAACTAGATAACATCATCAGTGCTAATAATACTCATGATGTTACCTAGTTAGGGTCATGAAACATCTGGAAGAAAACCCAGTTTAGAGAGCACCAAGGACCACACCGTCCTCCTCCTCCTCCTCCTCCTCCTCCTCCTCCTCCTCCTCCTCCTCCTCCTCCTCCTCCTCCTCCTCCTCCTCCTCCGCCTCCGCCTCCTCTCTTCAAACTCCTCTCCCTTCTAGATTGATGATGTTTCCTAGTTGGGTCATGAAACGTCTGCAAGAAAACCAGCAATTAAAAAGTACCAAGAACCCAACAGTCGGCCTCCTCCTCCTCCTCCTCCTCCTCCTCCTCCTCCTCCTCCTCCTCCTCCTCCAATCCCTTTAGAACTGATGATGTTCCCTACTTTGGTCATGAAATGTCTGCAAGGAAACTACCAAGGACCCCACAGTCGTCATCGTCCTCCTCCTCCTCCTCTCTCCAAACTCCTCTCCCTTCTAGTACTGATGTTCTAAGATGGCGGCGCCTGAATCGGCTGCAGCTGCCTTGGCTCTCGAAGGCAGCAAGATCTGACTGCTGGCCCAGTGACGGATTCTGTTGCAAATCAGGGCTGTTTCCGAAGGAGGCAGAGGAGGAGAGGTCCCCAGGCTTATGGAGCGAAGGAACTGGATGAGGCTGTCGGCAGGCCCAGAGGATGGGACTGAAGCTTTTGGAGGAGTCGTTCTTGGTGGCAACGTGCTCCAGGGGCAAAAAGAATCAAGGCCTCTTTAAGGAAAAGGTGAAAGAGAGAGGATCAGAAAAAGGAAAGGAGGCGAGGTTGTCGTGGAGGAATACAAGCTAATTTGAGGGCTAATCCACCTGAAGCTCCATTTCCATCTGTCCTGTTTGCCATCGTTCGCTCCCTAGAGACTAAAATGGAAGATCTGTAACTTGAGCTGACCACGAACCAGGAGTGTATATCAGAGTTGGTGAACCTTTGAGAGCTGTATGCAACAAAATTTCATTTTGATGTATGCCGACTGGTGTACATTCAAAGTGATAATAAAGTTGTTGTTGTTGTTGTTGTTACCTAGTTTGGTCATGAAACATCTGCAAGAAAACCACCAAGCTCAGAGATCACCAAGCATCCCACAGTACTACTATCTCTCCTTCTCCTTCTCCTTCTCCTTCTCCTTCCCCTTCCTCTTCCTCTCCTCCTCCTCTTCTAGAACTGATGATGTTACCTAGTTGGGTCATGAAATGTCTGCAAGGAAACCACCAAGCTCAGAGATCACCAAGGACCCCACAGTACTACTATCTCTCCTTCCCCTTCCCCTTCCCCTTCCCCTTCCCCTTCCTCTTCCTCTTCCTCTTCCTCTTCCTCTTCCTCTTCCTCTTCCTCTTCCTCTTCCTCTCCTCCTCCTTTAGAACTGATGATGTTACCTAGTTGGGTCATGAAACATCTGCAAGAAAACCACCCAGCTCAGAGATCACCAAGGACCCCACAGTCCTTCTCTTCCTCCTCCTCCTCCTCCTTTCTCCTCCTCCTCCTCCTCTCCATAAATCCTCCTCCCTTCTCGCACTCATGACGTTACCCAGTTTGGGTCATGAAACGTCTGCAAGGAAACCAGCCAGCTCAGAGAGCACCAAGGACCCCACAGTCCTTCTCTTCCTCCTCCTCCTCCTCCTTTCTCCTCCTCCTCCTCCTCTCCATAAATCCC
The DNA here is from genome assembly GCA_024294585.1 of Vipera latastei. NCBI lineage: Eukaryota > Metazoa > Chordata > Lepidosauria > Squamata > Viperidae > Vipera > Vipera latastei. Next base: position 32,250 of record JANCQY010000034.1, on the reverse strand, counting down.
CCTCCCTTCTCGCACTCATGACGTTACCCAGTTTGGGTCATGAAACGTCTGCAAGGAAACCAGCCAGCTCAGAGAGCACCAAGGACCCCACAGTCCTTCTCTTCCTCCTCCTCCTCCTCCTTTCTCCTCCTCCTCCTCCTCCTCTCCATAAATCCCCCTCCCTTCTCGCACTCATGACGTTACCCAGTTTGGGTCATGAAACGTCTGCAAGGAAACCAGCCAGCTCAGAGATCACCAAGGACCCCACAGTCCTTCTCTTCCTCCTCCTCCTCCTCCTTTCTCCTCCTCCTCCTCCTCCTCTCCATAAATCCCCCTCCCTTCTCGCACTCATGACGTTACCCAGTTTGGGTCATGAAACGTCTGCAAGGAAACCAGCCAGCTCAGAGAGCACCCAGGACCCCACAGTTTGACCCTGAGCGGCAAGCATTCTCCTTTCTTGGTTTCCATGACATTTTAGGTGTGAAGGAGTCCAGCTGATATTTGAAAGGGGTTAAACGTGAAGCGGCAAGTACAGACATAACTAGGTATGTAATGGTTTGTTTTTACAAGAGCGAGAAGTCTTGACTATTTGTATTTTGACATCAGGGTAGGACAGAGTAATTCCTGGAAAAATAAGACAGCAATGTATAAGAACTGGAATTTCCAGTCTAACTGAATTTGTATCAGCTGCTCGACTAGAGCTGGGGCATGGTAGTTCATACCGATCCTTGGTTGATGGCAAACGGAGGGGAGAAAACACAGATGGTCCTCAACGTACGACCACAATTGAGCCCACAATTTCTGCTGCTAAGGGAGACAGTTGTTTTAAGTAAATTTTGCCCCTATTTGTGACCTTTCCTGCCCTGGTTGTTCAGTAGATCGCTGTAGTTGTGAACTTAGTAACAGGGTGGCTAAGCGAATTTGACTTCCCCATCGATTTTGCTCGTGAGACGGTTGTAAAAGGCGGAATCACGTGACCCCGGGGCGCTGCCACCGTCACAGGTACACGCCAGTTGCCAAGCCTCCGAATTTCGATCACGTGACCGTGGGACTGCTGCAACGGTCGTCCGTGTGAAAAAAACAGCCAGGAGTTACTTTAACTTTCAAAGCCCTAACAAGCAGGCATATACATAGAATGAAGGCTACTGCTAAGCTTGTAAGCCGCCCTGAGTCTTCGGAGAAGGGCGGGATATAAATGTAATAAAAATAAATAAATAAATAAAAATAAACATTTAACTTGGAAGAGTCACTAAATGAACTGCCGTAAGCCGAGGACTGTCTCTACAAATCCGTACTTACACTTTGGATCATAAAATGAGAATTAAATATGGGAAGCTTACAGAATTCGGCTATGGTTGAAGTACTCCGTCGGAGGGATTCAGGAGTAATTTTTTTATACGCTGCATTTCAGAGTCGTGTGCTGTAACGAGGGTTCAAATCTCGTCCCGTTTTATGTGTCACTATTTTTGGCTGGAGTTTTCTGGAAAACCTTTCTCTGTCTCCGAATTGGTAGCACGTTGGCAGGGGCATGTTGGCTTGTAGTAGTTTGCCTCTGGATTAAAACCTGGCTAAGATAGCGTCAGCAATGGTAAAGATAAGACTGGGTATTGACTAAGCTTCGGGCACAAGGCCGAGGTGTGCCGCACCCGAGTAGCGCTTTCCTTATTTTTATTTATCCATGTTATTCAATTAATATGGCCGCCTACTCACCAGATGAAGGCTGCATGGAACACAAACACAGCCAGTTGCTGTTCCTCCATCTTCCCAGAAAGTGTTGTGTGAAAGCCTTAATTGAACAAAGCTGTGATAGATGATGGAGGGGGTCAGTATCTGTGGGCCCATCTGGTGTTGACTGTGGCATATTGAAGGTTAACCAAACAAAATAACAGGGTTGGAAGGGACCTTGGAGGTCATCTAGTCCAACCCCCTGCTCAGGCAGGAAACCCTATACCATTTCAGACAAACGGCTGTCCAGTCTCTTCTTAAAAACTTCCAGCGTTGGAGCATTCACAGCTTCTGGAGGCAGGTGGTTCCACTGGTTCATTGTTCTCACTGTCAGGAAGTTTCTCCTTAGTTCCAGGTTGCTTCTCTCCATCCATTGCTTCTTGTCCTGCTTTCAGGGGCTTTGGAGAATAGCTTGACTCCCTCTTCTTTGTGGCAGCCCCTGAGATACTGGAAGACTGCTGTCATGTCCCCCTTCGTCCTTCTCTTCATTAAACTAGACATACCCAATTCCTGCCACTGAGAAAAGATTACTATTGGGGATGTAAGAGAGTAAACAGCTTGAATGAAAATGGAATCAAATAAAAAAACAAACCCCAATAGATTATTGTTTGTGAAGCGGGAGGGACTTAATAGATCTTTCTGAATAAAGGTAGTCCAATTTCTGGTGTGAGATTGATGTATACAGACAAGAAAGTGGAAGATACAGGTTTAATTATGAAAGAAAAAGTCTAACTCTGGGTCCGAATACTATAAATTAGTATTGTTTTGATTGCTATGGGTGAGTACACTGATGACGTACCTTAGATGGGTCCTGAAATGTCTGCAAGAAAATTACCAAGGACTCCACAGTCGTCGTCCTCCTCCTCCTCCTCCTCCTCCCCCCCCTTCTCCTCCTCACAAATCCCGCTTCCTTCTAGCACTGATGATGTTACTAGTTGGGTAATGAAATGTCTGCAAGAAAACCACCAAGCTCAGAGAGCACCAGGGACCCCAGAGTATGTCCTTCCTTCCTCCTCCTCCTCCTCCTCCTCCTCCTCCTCCTCCTCCCACCCCCCCCTTCTCCTCACAAATCCCGCTTCCTTCTAGCACTGATGATGTTACTAGTTGGGTAATGAAATGTCTGCAAGAAAACCACCAAGCTCAGAGAGCACCAAGGACCCCAGAGTCTGTCCTTCCTCCTCCTCCTCCTCCTCCTCCTCCTCCTCCTCCTCCTCCTCCTCCTCCTCTTCTCCACAAATCCCACTCCCTCCTAGCTGATGATGTTACCTAGTTGGGTCATGTAACATCTGTAAGAAAACCACCCAGCTCAGAGAGCATTGAGGACCCCCCATTTCATTCATTCATTCATTCCATTTATTGATGGAAATAAAAATGAGTTTTGAAAATGTTTGAGAGGACCGAACAAAATTAAAAGTAAAATGGATGACATGATTTGGGGTGAAAATGAAGCGAGGAAGAGTTATAAGGAATATTTTAGACATTTGTACAATAATATATGGGACGTCACAGTGATATATTAATATCTAAGAGAAAAGTTGAAAAAGAAACAACGCTAACAGGGTTAAATGTTGCAGCTGTAGAATTAGCCAGTGTAACTGGAAAAAATGTTAAGAGAATAGGTGTGGTTTTGTTCATGGAATTATTGTGCAACTGATGTTTGTGTAATGCTGGTGTGAAGGTTGCATTTGGGCTTGACACCGAGCAGAATGCTGTTACAGTTGCCTTACTCAAAGTAGCAAGAGTGAATGCAAAAACTACAAAGCGTTATGCCAAACTTAAAATCGGTACATACAAAATGACAAATCAGCAAAATTTGGGAAGAGTGGAGATTTTATGTAACGCAGAATATACAGAGTGGAACATTTCTTACGTGCTGGTTGCCGAAGACAATGCATACAATAAGGATGGGTGATATAGATAGGCTTAATTATAGACTGTTATTGGTGAATGTGGAGTTAAAAGTTGGTTGTTGATTGTGTTGAAGGGGGTACATCCCTATGTAACGCATAAGTTGAATATATAGGGAACGCTACAGCCTGAAGTATGACACAAAATAAGGATGCGTGATGTCTGTGGAGGTTCTCCGTCATCCAGCTCCTGGTTGTCCAAGTGGTGCTTTTTTTCAGGAGGCAACTGGACTTTCTTGGGTTTTTTTGAAGGCGTTTCGCTTCCCATCCCAGAAGCTTCTTCAACTCTGACTGGATGGGAGGATTTATATTCCTCGCAGACCACTGGTCATTTGCCTTCTTTTAGGGAGTCGTTGAGGCCACTTGGAGGCTTATCTGCGTCCTCAGGGTCACCTGAGTGGTGCACATGGGTGTGGAGCCTTCCTGGAACTGCTTGAAAGGACTGTCTTGTAGAGTGGAGATAGTTTGAGAGAGGGGTCCAAGAGGCCAAAATTGAACAACCCTCCCTTCAACAGAAGGTGTGTGTGTGGGGGATACGACATCCTCTATCTCCAGTCTACCACACAGTCCTTTCAGCAGTTCCAAGAAGGCTCCACGCCCATTGGCATTACTCAGGTGACCCCGAGGATACAGGTAAACCTGCAGGTGGCCTCAACAACTCTCTTAAAAGGATGCAAATGACCAACTGTCTGCGAGGAGTATAAATCCTTCCATTCTCCCCATCATCCAGTCAGAGCTGAAGAAGCTTCTTTGGACGAGCGAAACGTCTTCAAAGAGAAACAGAAAGTCCAGTTGCCTCTGGGAAAAAGCACCTTTGGATTGGACAAGGATGAGGGATGTTTGATTAATTGCTTAGCTATCCGTGTGCTTGCACTTTTTGTGCAGGTGATGCCCTAGCCGATAAATTGAATGAGTGTGGTAAACGTTAGATTTTAGACTGTATGGTACCACGAGGCATGGGGATCGAAAAGTACGTCAAGGAGCAAGTTAGTTGTTTTTTGACATGAGAAATGGAGTTGAAACAATGGTAAGTTATACATAAACAGCAAAAAAAAAAAAGAAAAAAGAAAAAAAAGAGCCAGTTTAGTGGTTAAAAAGACACCAGGCTACAAAAGCTGGAGACTCTGAGTTCAAGTCCTGTGTTAGTTGTGAAAGCTGGTTGGGTAACTTTGGGCTAATCTCTTTCTTTCTTTCTTTCTTTCTTTCTTTCTTTCTTTCTTTCTTTCTTTCTTTCTTTCTTTCTTTCTTTCTTTCTTTCTTCTTTCTCTCTCTCTCTCTCTCTCTCTCTCTCTCTCTTTCTCCTTTCTTGTTCTCCTTTTTTCCTCTCTCTCCTCTTTCTTGTTCTCCTTTCTCTTTCTCTCTCTCCTCTTTCTTGTTCTTTTTCTTTCTCTCTCCTCTTTCTTGTTCTTCTTTCTCTCTCTCCTCTTTCTTGTTTTCTTTTTTCTTTCTCTTTTCTCTCCTCTTTCTTGTTCTCCTTTCTCTTTCTCTTTCTCTGTCTCTCTCCTTCTCTTTCATGTTCTGCCTTCTCTTTCTCTCTCTTTCCCTCCCTCCCTCCCTCTCTTTCTTGTTCTCCTTTCTCTTTCTCTCTCTCTCTCTCTCTCTCAGCCCGTCCCACCTGACAGGTTTGTTGTTGCGAGAAAACAACCGCAACAAAACAATTCAGCTGACTCCTAACGGTAGGGAATTTTTTCTGCCTCCGTGTTAAAGGCGAGGAAAAAAGAAGGATTTTGTGGCCCAGCCAAATTGATGCCTGACCTTGAGTCACCCGCCAACTATAAACTTATTCCACCAAAAGGAATTTATCATTGCTCTGTCTAAGTCAGCAGCTCCGCCTCTTATCTGGCCTTGTGGCCTGCAAGGGGTGCCCAAGGAATCCAGAAAATAGTATATAACTGGCTGGCGGTGGGGGGAGTGGGGGGGGGTGAGGGAGGCAAAGAAATCAGCAAAGAAATCAGCCACCATTTCATTGGTTGCAGCTGGAACAACCAACATCAACCCTGAATCCAGATGCTTGTCTGGTGGCTGCATAAGTCATCACTAGCCAGCCCGGTGAAAACACGCGGGGGGGGGGGGGGGCGGGAATTTAGTTGTCACACTACACCACAAACGTCTGCAAAAGACCCTGCTTTGCTGTCTACGGCGGTTGCGTTGTTAAAGTTGCACTTTCTCCCTTACGTTGTTTTTTTTTATAAGGTTTTTATGAATTTTTCTTTACATGCAATAATAATTTTTCAACCAACGGGCTGTCAGAGTTTAAAAGCGCTAGTACATAATTAACTCCTAAGCCTTTACTCTTTCCTCTAACCATCGGCAAAGTAAGTTGTTCCCTGTTTGGTAATATTCTGTTTCTTCTTTATCTTTCAATCGCCTGGTCAGTCTGTCCATCTCTGCGGCATTCCAATTTTTTTTTTTATTATTATTTCTTCATCTGGTGGTATTCCTTCATTTTCCCCAACATTGCGCAACTGTTATTCTTGCCGCTGTTGTGACGTGTAAAAACAAGTATAGGCTTTGTTTCTTAACCTTTTCCGGCATTATACCTAGTTAAAAAAAAAAAGTTCAGCTTTAAAGTCTACACGTTCTCCCAACATCTTTTCGAACCAAGCAGGTATCTTTTTTCAATAATTCTTTGCTTTGTCACATGCCCACCAAACAAGATAAATACGTGCCGGAGTTACGTTTACATTTCCAACATCTGTCTACCTGGCATATTTTTAAACATTTTTGCAACTCCCTTACATTGTTGTAAGGCCTGGACTCACAACAATTCATTTAGTGACCGTTCAAAGTTAGCATCCCCGTGGATCAGGCGAGATCAAAATCCAGGTGCTTGACAACTGCTTCGTACTTATGACCGTTGCTGCGCGCCCCCCCAGGTCACGTGGTCCCCTTTTGCGCCCTTCTGACGAGCGAAGTCAATGGGGAGGGGAGGCCCGATCCCTTAAGAACCGCGACCAGGAAGGTCGTGAAATGGGGCAAAAAAACTCCCTTAACAAAGGTCTCGCTTAGCGAGGACTTGCAAGGCCCAAGTAAATAAATAGGTAGCCACTGAAACGGTACCCAGCGTGCAGGACTGCACGTTTATTTTACGTAGAAAGTTGGAACAGCACATACGCTGCGGTGGGGCTACGTTAGCCGGTTGGATTGCAATGAGGACAGAGGAGGAATAGCAAGTAGCACCTAGTGTGTTGAGACCTCAACTTTAGCTCAATCCCATGCCCTCCTTCAAACAGGGTGTTAGGTTGCAGCTGGGAGTTAGCCATTTTGATTGTTCTTTCTAAGTCCCCACCCTACCCCCCTAGCTACTTGTAACAGAAAAACCAACAATAGGGAGCCAGGAGCCAGTTTGATCTAATGGTTAAGGAATCAGGCTAGGAACCAGGAGGCTGGGAGTTGTAGTTGCGCCTTAGGCATGAAAGCCTGCTGGGCGACCTTGGGCCAGTCACCCGGAGATGGTGAGTTCTAGTCCTGCCTTAGGCATGAAAGCGTGCTGGGTGACTTTAGGCCAATCACCAGGAGACAGTGAGTTCTAGTCCCACCTTAGACAGGAAAGCCAGCTGGGTGACTTTGGGCCAATCACCAGGAGATGGTGAGTTCTAGTCCCGCCTTAGGTATGAAAGCCAGCTGGGTGACTTTGGG
>JANCQY010000034.1:17500-20000 GCA_024294585.1 Vipera latastei | reverse complement strand
TTGCATTCCTTTAGAGTCATTGAGGCCACTTGGAGGCTTGTCTGTGTCCTCAGGGTCACAAATGAGTGCAAATGGGTGTGGAGCCTCCTTGGAACTGCAGAAAGGACGGTGTTATAGACTGGAGATAGATGATGTCGTATCCCTCCCCCTCTGTTCAATTTGGATCCAAGTGGCCTCTCGGACCTAACCCTAACCCTCTTTCAAACCAGCGGTCCTCTCTGTCCAAAATGTGGACTCCGCCGTCCTCCAAAGAATTCATGTTGTTAGCTGCGAAGTCATGTCTGACCCATCGCGACCCTATGGACAACGTTCCTCCAGGCCTTCCTGTCCTCTACCATCTTCTGGAGTCCATTTAAGCTTACGCCTCCTGCTTCTGTGACTCCATCCAGCCACCTCATTCTCTGTCATCCCCTTCTTCTCTTGCCCTCCATCTTTCCCAGCATTAGGCTCTTCTCCAGTGAGTCCTTCCTTCTCATTAGGTGGCCAAAGTATTTGAGTTTCAACTTCAGGATCTGGCCTTCTAAAAAGCAGTCAGGGTGGATCTCCTCTAGGACTGACCAGTTTGATCGGCTTGCAGTCCAGGGGACTCGCAGGAGTGGCAGTATTCCTTCATTTTTCCAGTATTGCGCAAAGATTATTCTTGCTGCTGTTGTAATGTGTAGAAAACCAAATATAAACTTTGTTTATTAATCTTTTCTTACCCAGCTAATGAGGAATACTGGGAAATGTAGTTTAGTAGTTGTTGTTAGTTGTAAAGTCGTGTCCGACCCATCGCGACCCTATGGGCAATGTTCCTCCGGGCCTTCTCTACCATCTTCTGGAGCCCATTTAGGCTCACACCTACTGCTTCTGGGACTCCATCCAGCCACCTCCTTCTCTGTCATCCCCTTCTTCTCTCGCCCTCAATCTTTCCCAGCATTAGGCTTTTCTCCAGTGAGTCCTTCCTTCTCATTAGGTGGCCAAAGTATTTGAGTTTCAACTTCAGGATCTGGCCTTCTAAAGAGCAGTCAGGGTTGATCTCCTCTAGGACTGACCAGTTTGATCGCCTTGCCGTCCAAGGGACTCGCAGGAGTCTTCTCTAGCACCAGAGTTCAAAGGCCTCCATTCTTTGGCGCTCAGCCTTTCCTATGGTCCAAAGAGTAGCTTTTGTCTTTTAAATTCAGAATTTTGTCCCGATGGGTTTGCTCTCCTATGTTGCGCCCGGCGTTTATGAAGCGGTGGTTTTGTTTTCCCCAACCACTGTCTCAAAGGAGGCAAACGACCATCTCTCTGGCAAGGAGTATCAATCCTTCCATTTTCCCCACCATCCAATCGAGAGCCGAAGAAGCTTCTGGGATGGGAAGCGAAACGTCTTCAAAGGAAAAAAGAAGAAAGTCCGGTGGCCTCCTGGGGGGGAAAAAAAAAAAGGACCTTTGGGACCGCCACCACGACCTGGATGATGGGAGAATTTCTTTAAAATCGGCTTTTTTTATTTTTTAGGGCCGTTGCTACTTTGAACGGTCGTCCCCCCCCCCCCCGATCTGTCGTAAGTGGAGGAGGACTCAACTTGTAATGCCTACTACCGTAGCTCGCTCGGTTTGTTTTGAATCGTTGGGTGGTTTGTGGTAGTTGCGTAGCTCATCCCCACCTGCTCAACTCTCTTAGCTGAACCCTAGGCATCGCGTGGGCCAGAGGGAGGGGAGGAGGGGAACTCCAGGTCCTCCCCCCCCCAACATAGCACATATGGGTGCTTTTCTGTTTACCGAGCCCTCGTTGCAGCTCGCAGCTCTTTGCATGTTTCGTTTGCCGTGACGTGGTCGGTGTTTCCTTCCTGCTGCTTACAAAGCCACTTTCGGAGATAAGAGTGCGCTCACGGTGGGGTGTTTTCGTATTAACTGGGGGGGTGGGGTGGGGGTGGGGGTGGGTGGGAAGGAATAAATGCCTCCATGTCTGCTACAAAGTGGGTCTGAGACGGGTGGGTGTGTTTACACCTCCCAAAAGGTTGGTTGGTTTGTTTTTAAGAGGTGCAGCCAAGAGAGACTTTTGATTAAAAGGCGGGGGAAAAAAAAGGGAGACGGGTGTGTGTGTGTGTGTGTGTGATGTTGAAAGCGTTTGCAAATGGGATCTGCAATTAACAATTAGCCACCGGCACGGTTTGCCACCGCCATCAGAAGTTGCGGGTGCTCCAACCCTGGAGGTTTTTAAGAAGAGACCGGACCAGACCCTTGTCTGAAATAGAATAGGGTCTCCTGCCTGAGCAAAGGGTTGGACTAGAAGACCTCCGGGGCCCCTTCCAGCTGTACTCTTGATTCTGGGGTGCGGTGCTTCTTTGCGTTTTCAGTCTGGATTGTTAGTGCTTAACTGTCTGGCAGCTGTCTGTCTCTGTGTGTGTGTGTGAGAGAGAGAGGGGGGGGAGAGAGAAAAAGAGAGAGAAATGGAAAAAAAAGTCACATGCTTCATATTTGGTAAGATTCATCCCTTATTCTTGTCTGTTCTTAAGAAACGCCAACAAAAGTCCTAT
>JANCQY010000034.1:0-12500 GCA_024294585.1 Vipera latastei | reverse complement strand
TCCTGACAGTGAGGACAGTTAGCCAGTGGAACAGCTTGCCACCAAAAATCACTGGAGATTTTTGAGAAGAGACTAGACAGTCACCTGCCTGAGATGGTATAGGTTCTCCTGCTTAAGCAGGGGGCTGGACTGGAAGACCTCCAAGGTCCCTTCCAGATTCTATTCTATTCTATTCTATTCTATTCTATTCTATTCTATTCTATTCTATTCTATTCTATTCTATTCTATATTCTCTTCCCTATTCTATTCTGTTCTATTCTATTCTATTCTATTCTACTCTACTGTACTCTACTCTACTCCTATTCTATTCTATTCTATTCTATTCTATTCTATTCTATTCTATTCTATTCTATTCTATTCTATTCTATTCTATTCTATTCTATTCTATTCTATTCTATTCTATTCTATTCTATTCTATTCTGTATTCTCTTCCCTATTCTATTCTATTCTGTTCTGTTCTGTTCTGTTCTCTTCTGTTCTGTTCTATTCTATTCTGTTTTATTCTGTTTTATTCTGCATTCTCTTCCCTGTTCTGTTCTGTTCTGTTCTATTCCATTCCATTCACACTTGGCAACTGGCATGTACTTATGACAGTTGCAGCGTCCCCAGGGTGGTGTCACGTGATCCCCTTTGGCGACCTTCTGACAAGCAAAGTCCACGGGGGAAGCCAGATTCACTTAACAACCGTGTTACTAACTTAACAACTTCAGTGATTCACTTAATAAACTGTGCCACAAAAGGTTGTAAAATGGAGCCAAACTCGCTTAGCAACCCAAATCTTGGGCTAATTCTGGTCGTAAGTATCTGTTCTTTTTTTTCTCCCCCCCCCCCAGCGTTGCAAGTCTTCAGACTTTTCTTTGAAGGTTGTAGCTGGCCTTGCTCAAAGGTGCTTCCCAGTGAGAAGGCAGTAAATTCTTCCCTGCCAGATTGTTAGTGGGAGGTGAAGCTAAAAGCTTCTAATGAAAGTAGATTAAAGCAGACTCTCCTTTCACATTCCTTTCTTCCTCATTGGTCAAACAGCTATTAGGGCCAGGCTAAGATAAAGGTTCCGTTCTATTATCAAACTAAGCCCATTGCATTTTTTTTCTTTCTCTCTCATTCTTTCATTTGAGTTTGTTCCTTTGGAAAAGGAGACTCCCGTAGTTTTCTTCTTTCTTATCTGCAAATAGGAGTTAGAAGGTCCCATTGACTCAGGCTGGGAATGGGTGGCCGTCAGCCCGTCCCTGTTTTCCAATCTGAGCTCCTTTACTGGGAGAATAAGACAAACAACGTGCGTTCCTGATCTCCTTGGAGGAAAAATAATAATAATAATAATAATACAATATTAACCTGAATAGTCCAAAGGAGTTTAAAACTTGCCTCCAGAAGTTGTGGATGCTCCAACACTGGAAGTTTTGAAGAAGAGGCTGGACAGCCATTTTTGTCCAGAACGATAGAGGCTCTCCTGCCTGAGCAGGGGGTTGGACTAGATGACCTCCAAGGTCCCTTTTCCAGCTCTGTCATTCTGTCCCCTTATTCAGGAGCTAAATCCCTTAGCCAGAGGTATATGTGAAGGCCCATTTCTGAAAGGACGTTTTACAAATGGCTCCGAACGCTCAAAAACGGCCTAGAAAGGTAAAAAAGCATCATCTTATTATTTTTTATTTATTTTTATTTTTATTACATTTATATCCCGCCCTTCTCCGAAGACTCAGGGCGGCTTACAAGCTTAGCAGTAGCCTTCATTCTATGTATATGCCTTATATCTTGGTTATTTACAGATCTTGTATTTAGCATAAAATAAGAGAGGGGGCAACAAATCATGATTTATTGCCTTGGCCTTTGCATGGGTGTTCCCTCTGAGGAGGTCGGCTCTCTTTAGATGCCCTGTGGCAGGGTTAGGCCACCTTGGCCCTTTTATGACTCGTGGACTTCAACTCCCAGAATTCTTCAGCCAGCATGGCTCAGCTTGGAAACCTCTCCCTTTCCCCTCAGCATGGCTGGCTCAGGAATTCTGGGAGTTGAAGTCCACGAGTCATAAAAGAGCCAAGGTTGCCTACCCCTGCCCTGTGGTGAAGGCCTTTTGCACCGAGCGAAAAATGTGAAGGCTCTTGATAATGTTGCCTTTTTTTTCCCTATCTACAAGCGGTCCTCAACTGACACCCACAACGGAATCCAGGATTTCCGTTGCTAAGCGAGACGGCCGTCAAGTGAGTTTTGCCCTCTTTTTAACGACCTTCCCGGCAAAGGGGTTGTTAAGCGAATCTCTGCAGCGGCGAAGTTGCTAACGCGGTCGTTAAGTGGATTTGGCTTACTCCCCTTGACTTAGCTTGTCAGAAGGGGATCGCGTGACCCCCCCACCCCCACTCAGGACACTGCAACAGTTATAAGTATTCTGTCATCCAGAATAGAGTAGAGTAGAGTGTAGAGTGTAGAGTGTAGAGTAGAATAAGAATAGAATAGAATAGAATAGAATAGAATAGAATAGAATAGAATAGAATTAGAATAGAATAGAATAGAATAGAATAGAATAGAATAGAATAGAATAGAATAGAATAGAATAGAATAGAATAGAATAGAATAGAATAGAATAGAATAGAATAGAATATGGAATGGAATGGAATGGAATGGAATGGAATGGAATAGAGGAGAGGAGAGGAGAGGAGAGGAGAGGAGACAGTAGAGTAGAATAATGGAATAGAATAGAGTAGAATAGAGTAGAATAAATAGAATAGAATAGAATAGGAATAGAATAGTATAGAATAAAGTAAAATAATAGAATAGAATAGAATAGGAATAGGAATAGGAATTGAATTTCTTTGTTTTTCTTTGAAGACGTTTTGCTTCTCATCCAAGAAGCTTCTTCAGCTCTGACTGGATGGTGGGAGGAACGGAAGGGTTTATTTATACTCCTTGCAGAGAGCTGGTCATTTGCCTCCTTGTAGAGAGTCATTATAGGGACGCGGTGGCTCAGTGGGTTAGGACGCTGAGCTTGTCGATCAGATGGTCGGCAGTTTGGCGGGTCGAATCCCGAGTTCTGCGTAACAGAGTGAGCGCCTGTTACTCGTCCCAGCTTCTGCCAACCTAGCAGTTCGAAAGCACGTAAAAATGCAAGTAGAAAAACAGGGACCACTATGGTGGGAAGGTAACAGCCTTTCGTGCATCTTTGGCGTCTAGTCATGCCGGCCACATGACCACGGAGACGTCCTCGGACAAGCGCCGGCTCTTCGGCTTTGAAACAGAGATGAGCACCGGCCCCTAGAGTCGGAAACGACTAGCACGCATGAGCGGGGGAACCCTTACCTTTACCTTAGAGTGTCATTGAGGCCACTTGGGAGTTTATCTCTGTCCTTAGTATCACCTGAGGAGTGAAGACAAACCCTGAGGACACAGGTACACCTCCAGGTGGCCTCAACGACCCTCTAAAAGGAGGCAAATGACCAGCTGTCTTGAAGGAGTATAAATCCTCCTGTTCCCCCACCATCCAGTCAGAGCTGAAGAAGCCTCTGGGTTGGGAAGCGAAACGTCTTCAAAGAAAAACAAAAGGTGGTCCAGTTGCCTCCTGAAAAAGCACCTTTGGGACATGAAAAGAACTCCATTATGGTGATTACCTTTACAGCTGTACTAATGAGGTAGGCCAGTTCTGTTATATTCATATTTTAGGCCATGAGGTTGAGAAAGAACATTTTGCATCAAGCCATCTTGGCGATTAATTGCCATTGTAGATATTTAACTAGTGTTTTTCCAGTTACATTTTCTGAATCTGGCTCAGTTCGTTTTTTGGAGAGCTACATATTATGAGTGTTTTAAGTACCTGGCATTCTCTGACATTAAACTGATGTTTTCTTCATTCCTTTTTTGTAAACTAGTTTAGAATGGAAATGGAAATGGGAATAAGAACAGAACAGAATAGAATAGCAGAGTTGGAAGGGACCATGGAGGTCTTCTAGTCCAACCCCCTGCTCAGGCAGGAAACCCTATACCATTTCAGATAAGTGGTTGTCCAGTCTCTTCTGAAAAACTTCCAGTGTTGGAGCATTCACTGCTTCTGGAGGCAGGTTGTTCCACCGATTAATTGTTCTAACAGTCAAGAAATTTCTCCTTAGTTCTAGGTTGCTTCTCTCCTTGATTAATTTCCATCTGTTGCTTCTTGTCCTGCCTTCAGGGGCTTTGGAGAATAGGTTGAAACCCCCCCTCCTCTTTGGGGCAACCCCTCAAATATTAAAACACTGCTATCATGTCCCCCCCTCGCGCTTCTCTTCCTTAAACTGGACATACCCAATTCCAGCAACCGTTCCTTATATGTTTTAGCCTCCAGCCCCCTAAGGATGTTTGTTGTTCTTCTCTGCACAATTCTGTGTCAAATATTCCTGTTTTTCAACCATCCTTTAAAAGAGTGACGTGTTGACTGTTGTGAGCTGCCTAGACCCAGCTTATGAGGCATCCCATGAGATAAAACCAAATAAGTCCTGTAAATAAAATTAACAGAACATAACAACACAACTAGCTTAGCCCTGGAATTTCTTTCCAAGTGGTTAAGCAGCCTTGCGAGTTAGAGGATGGATAAGGATAAGGATAAACTGCTACAGGTCAATTTTTGCAATGTTTATAAGAAATATAGACAAGGGAAAGTGAGTGAATGAATATGCTCATTTTTTTAAAAAAAAGGACCAATGGATAGAGTGAAATAAGTGGAATTTAAAAGTTTCAAAAGAGTTGTATATGGAATAGGTACAATGACTTATATTCCATGTTCAGTTTTAAAACTTTCAGCTCTTTTGAAACTTTTTAAAGCAGAGCTGAGTGTTTTCATTGCTAAGTAAGACAAGAGTCCAAAATAGTTAAACTCAGAATTGTTCAAATGAAAATATTCCGATCATGGCTTTTGCTTGGAAAATTGTTTACAACAATTCTGGATAAATGAACTGAGCTACCCGCCGGTTTCAAAATCTTGGAAGCAATATGCATGTTAGATTTGTGCATATACAGAAATCGCGAAAATGGTCACCTGCAACCTTATGGCCATAATTAATTTACGCTCAAAATATAATTAATATTTGACACAGTCGTGAGAAAGTTGCCCAGTTTTAGCTGTGATTGGTTTAGTCCTACGGATTTTCCTTCTGCAGCTTTGGAATTTCTATCTTTGCTTGAGTTGAATCTCGGCCCACATTGCTACTAATTTGATCATTTTACGAGCTCAATTTAGATATTGTTTAGAGAACTCTACAAATATTTTGGATGTGCTTTGTGTGGTCTGCTTGCTTTTGAGGAGGAATATTATCTAAACAAAGGTGGTGTGTGTGTTTTTTAAAAGTCCCATGAAAATTTGGCATCGTCGTCAAAGAATTTATTTGCCTCAAATCCACTTTCTTTTGAAATAACAGAGCGATTTGCTTTGGCGTGCCAGCTGAAATTATTCCAGAATATTTTTCTGGAATGACACATGGCGTTTGATGTACGCTTGCAATCACACTCTACTGTGTGTATAGTCTGTAAAAGAATCTAGGTTGGTAAGAAGAGTGACATGATAGCAGGCTCCCAATATCTCAGGGGCTGCCCCAAAGAAGAGGGAGTCAAGCTATTCTCCAAAGCCCCTGAAGGCAGGACAAGAAGCAACGGATGGAAACTCACCAAAGAGAGAAGCAACCAGGAACTAAGGAGAAACTTCCTGACAGTTAGAACAACTAACCAGTGGAACAACCTGCCTCCAGAAGTGGTGAATGCTCCAACACTGGAGGTTTTTAAGAAGAGACTGGACAGCCATTTGTCCGAAATGGTATAGGGTTTCCTGCCTGAGCAGGAGGTTGGACTAGATGACCTCCAAGGTCCCTTCCAACTTTACTATTATGATTTTGATTATGATATTCTCCAAAGCGCCCGAAGGGAGGACAAGAAGCAACAATGGATGGAAACTAGTCAAGGAGAGAAGCAACCTAGAACTAAGGAGAAACTTCCTGACAGTTGGAACAATTAACCAGTGGAACAACCTGCCTCCAGAAGTGGTGAATGCTCCAACACTGGAAGTTTTTAAGAAGAGACTGGACAGCCATTTCTCTGAAATGATATAGAGTTTCCTCCCTGAGCAGGGGGTTGGACTAGATGACCTCCAAGGTCTATTATTATTATTATTATTGTTATTGTTGTTGTTGTTGTTATTATTATTATTATTATTATTGTTGTTGTTGTTGTTGTTGTTATTATTATTGTTGTTGTTGTTGTTGTTGTTGTTGTTGTTATTATTATTATTATTATATAGGGCAGGGGTGTCAAACTCAATTTCACGGAGGACCGCATCAGCATTGCGGTTGCCCTCAGGGGGCTGGGTGGGCGTGGCTAGAGTGCATATGGCCTACTGGGTGGGCATGGCCAGCTCTACATCGTTGGCATCAAGGGTGCCTATGGGGGCCTGTGCAGGAGTGGGACAGATCTGAGGGTCTCTGGCAGAAGGAGGGTCTCTGGGCCAGGGCCAAGGCAGTGGGGGCCGCTCCCTCTCTGTTTCCAGGATGGCTTCGCGGGCTGCATGAAACCACTTCGCGGGCCGGATCCGGCCCCCGGGCCTTGTGTTTGACATGTCTGCTGTAGGGCTTCGGGCAGCATTTCCTCCTTAAGGACGTTTAACTGTCTCTATGTAATTTCAGGTCCTACTTAAGACTCTGAGCGATTTCAGATTTAATGAGCTCCGTTGCAGGCGAGTCCTCAACTAACAACACTTCATTTAGTGACCGTGCGAAGTTACCACGGTCACTAACTGAACAAAAAAAAATAAAAATAAAAGTGGAACTTGTGACCATTTTTCAGCATCTCCTGCAGGTCGTGTGATTTACATTGGGACGCTTGGCAACCGACTCACATTTGTGATGGTTGTGGTGTCTCCCGGGGTGTGTGTGTGTGTGTGTGTCACGCGATCCCCTTTTGTGACCTTCTGACCAGCCAAGCCGGGGTGGGGGGGCAGCCAGATTCACTTCATGACCAGGTTACTAATTTTAAAAGCTGCAGAGATTCACAGTTGTGGGAAGAAAGGTCGTAAAATATGATAAAGTTCACTTAACAGAAAGTTGTGGTCATAAGGCGAGGACTAGCTTTCCTTTAGAGGCTCTGGGGTGTGTACTGTCTCTAAGAGAGAGCTTTGGTTGGTGAGAACATAGGATGATATTATCTTCTGGCATCTTGTGGCATCTTCTTCTTCTAAAGGAAGTTAAGCTGTGAAGTGGTACAGGGTTTCCCTGCCTGAGCAGGGGGTTGGACTAGAAGACCTCTAAAGTCCCTTCCAACTCTGTTATTCTGTTCTGTTCTATTCTATTCTATTCCTTTCTATTTCTATTTCTATTTCTATTTCTATTTCTATTTCTATTTCTATTTCTATTTCTATTTCTATTTCTATTTCTAATCTAATCTAATCTAATCTAATCTAATCTAATCTAATCTAATCTAATCTAATCTAATCTAATCTAATCCCTTTCCCTTTCCCATTCCCATTCTCCTATCCTATCTTCTATTCCAGGGGTGTCAAACTCAATTTGATTGAGGGCCACATCATCATCGCGGTGGCCCTCAGGGGGCCGGGTGGGTGTGGCCAGGGTGGGCGTGGCCTACTGGGTGGGCGTGGCTAGTGCGTATGGCCTACTGGGTGGGCGTGGCCAGCTCTACATCGTTGGCATCAAGGGTGCCTATGGGGGGGCCTGGGCAGGAGTGGGACAGATCTGAGGGTCTCTGGCAGGAGGAGGGTCTCTGGGCCAGGGCCAAGGCAGTGGGGGCCGTTCCCTCACTGTTTCCAGGATGGCTTCGGGGGCCGCATGAAACCACTTTGCGGGCCGGATGCGGCCCCCGGGCCTTGTGTTTGACATGTCTGTTCTATTCTATTCTATTCTATTCTATTCCATTCCATTCCATTCCATTCCATTCCATATTTTCTTTTCTTTTCTTTTCTTCTTTTCTTTTCTTTTCTTTTCTTTTCCATATATTCTTTTCTATTCCATATATTCTATTCTATTCTATATTCTGTTCTGTCCTGTCCTGTGCTACACTACACTACACTACACTACACTACACTACACTACACTACACTACACTACACTACACTATACTATCCTTTCTCTACTCTGTTCTGTTCTGTTCTGTCTCTATCTTTATGTAATTTCAGGTTCTGCTTGGAATTCCAATGATTTTTAATTTCATTAGCTCCATTACTTATGGCTTTGAGGTATTCCCTACTCAGTGGAGTTACTGTATTTTTGAACTACGCGTCACTTAGGGGACTAGTTTGGACTAGAAGTTGATTCCTGCCTTCTTCTTTGACTTCGGATCTCATGTCTCTAACTTGGGAGAAGACACAAGCTTGCTAATTATTTCTGGGTGGTGTTCCATCCAGCCATTAACCGAAATTCAACCCTGTGTGTCTTCTTAAGAGCAGCTATGGTTTCCCGAGGGTTAACAACTCCTAGGACTTTATTTCTATATGTAAGCCCAATGAAGTTTCTTAGTGGTTTCTAAAAAAAAGAAAAATACTTCAAATCAGGATGCTTCTGATTCAGAAAACAAATATCTTATTGTGTGCCTCTGTTGCTTGCATCATATATTAGCCTCGATATTGGCACATAATTCAGCAACAGATTAAAGTATGAGAAGATCCAGTACAGACTGAACGGTGGCTCATATGTGTCTGAATGTGTGTACAGACACAGAGAGAGGGGGGGGAGGGAGAGAGAGAAAGAGAGAGGGAGAGAGAAAGAAAGAGAGGGGGAGGGAGGGGGGAGAGGGAGAGAGAGAAAGAAAGGAAGAAAGGGGGAGACAGAGGGAGAGAGAGAAAGGGGGAGAGGGAGGGAGAGAGAGAGGGAGAAAGAGAGAGGGAGAGGGAGGGAGAGGAGGAGAGGGAGGGGGGAGAGGGAGGGAGAGAGAAAGAGGGAGAGGGAGAGAGAAAGGGAGAGGTGGAGAGAAAGAGGGGGAGGGAGAGGGAGGGAGAGGGAGAGAAAGAAAGAGGAAGAAAGAGTGGGAGACTGAGGGAGAAGGGGAGAGGGAGAGAGAGAGAGGGGGAGGGAGAGGAGAAAGAGGGAGAGGAGAAGGAGAGAGAGAGAGAGAGAGAGAGAGAGAGAGAGAGAGAGAGAGAGAGAGAGAATGTATGTCATAGAGTTTGTACATGTTAGCAAAAATAGGAAACTTGTATTTTTTTTAAACACCATGGATTATCTGTTAGCTACTCCCAGCGGGACTTTCTTCTGAGTAACTTTAGTAGGAAAACTACTCCTTGACTTTTGTAAGACAATTAACCTCTCACAGTAGCTGTGACCATTGCAGTGGCCAGGGGCTGTTAGGGGATGATGGACCGGCTGCCTAATCAATGGAAAATATCAATTTTTGTAAAAAAAAAAAAAAAAAAGAGTCGTCGTCTCAACGGGAAAGAGCTTGGAAACTACAATTGCAGAATCAGACTCTTAAAAACTTCCTTTATATGCTCTGCGTGACTTCCCTTTTAAGATGAGCGTTGCAAAAAAAACCAAAAACCAAAAAAAGGAAGTTAAGTAAAATAATCGCCTCTTCATACACTAAATATTACAAATAACAAGCAGAATTCTTTGGCAGATTTTAATCGTGAGCACCAGAGACACCCTCCCAAAGAACGACCGACGTAGGAATTTAAAGGAGAGCTGCCTTGTACGAGATTTGGGGCGAGAGCGCAGGGCAAAGATCATTATTTATGGAACCATCTTCCGGTCGAGCTCCGGATGGCGCCCGATCTCCGCTCCTTCCGGCGCGATCTTAAAACCCATCTCTTTAAACAAGCTGGCCTGGCCTGATGGGACGGGGTGGGATTTTGATAAATGGACTTCAAATTTTTAATCTGTATTAATTTATTATGGGCATTGTTTAATCACGTTTTAATAATTTTTAATTTTTGTATCTAGTTTTTATGTATTGCCCTGTTCACCGCCCTGAGTCCTCCGGGAGAAGGGCGGTATATTAAATAAATAAATAAATAAATAAATAAATAAATAAATAAATAAATAAATAAATAAATAAATAAATAAATAAATAAATAAATAAATAAATAAATAAAACCAAGAAAACATTCTAGGTAATCCTCAATTTATGACCGGCCACTTAGTGTCTTTTTGCACTGGCTTTGGTATTTTTTGTATTTTTCACAAGGGACCAGTTCGGATCACAAAAAAAAGAAAAGAAAAAAAGAGTAAAACCTTCTGAACATAGCAGGATTTGCCTCTGCAAACCTGCGTTGCATTGGACTTTCTAGACCACATAGTCCTCGACTTACGAAACAGTTCACTTAGCGACCATTCAAAGCCACCACGGCGCTGAAAAAAAAAGTGACTTACAACCGTTTTTCACACTGAACGACCGTCGCAGCATCCCCACGGGTCCCGTGATCAAAATTCACTCGGCAACTGGCGTGTACTTATGACGGTTGCAGGGTTCTCCCCCCCCCCCTCCCCGGGGTCACGTGATCTTCTTTTGTGACTTTCTGACCGACAAAGTCCACGAGGGAGCCAGATTCACTTAACAACCGGGTGACTAAATTAAAAACGGTAGCGATCCGTTTAACCACAGCCGCAAGGAAAGATGGGGAAAAAACGGGGCAAAATTGAACAAACGCCTTGCCTAACAACAGACATTTTGGGTTGAATTCTGCTTGTAAGTCGAGGATTACCTGTATGGCCAAACAACAAACAAACTAACGAACAAAAAAACGAGATCCGGTTTGAAACGTCCTACGATCGATGAAATGCATCGGTAATAAGACTTTTTTTCCCCATTTTTTTCCCCTTTATATCGTATGAAGGACTGGAAGTGGCAGTAGGGATTTGTGAAATCCTTTGCTTAAGTCATGAACTGAAGGTTGTGTCCCGACGTGGAAATGATGGAAGAGCAATTTTGTTAATAGCACTTAGCACTAGTGCTTAGACCAGGCATGTCAAACTCCTGGCCCGCGGACCTGATGCATCGTACTAAAATCGCGCCAACCCCATTGGCGGCAATGGGGGAAAAGTCGCAATACGTCACGCGACGTCACATGACGTCGTGAGTTTCACATGCCTGGCTTAGACTCATGTCCCGCTTCCCGGTACTTTACAGCCCCTCTCTAAGCGGTTTTGCAGAGTCAGCCTATCGTCCCCAACAATCTGGGTCCTCATTTTACCGACTTCGGAAGGATGGAAGGCCGAGTCAACCTTGAGCCGGTCAGGACAGGATCGAACTCCTGGCAGTGGGAATCTGTTTTTATAGCAGTATCACTTAGACCTATACACCGCTCCACAGTACTTTACAGACCCTCTCTAAGCGGTTTTTACAGAGTCAGCCTATCGTCCCCAACAATCTGGGTCCTCATTTTACCGACCTCAGAAAGACGGAACGCTGAGTCAAGCTTGAGCCGGTCAGGACAGGATCGAATTCCTGGCAGTGGGAATCTTTTTTATGGCAATAGCGTTAGCACTTGGACTTATATACCGCTTCACGGTGCTTTACAGCCCCTCTCTAAGCAGTTTTACAGAGTCAGCCTGTTGCCCCCAACAATCTGGGTCCTCATTTTACCGACCTCGGAAGGATGGAAGGCTGACTCAACCTTGAGCCGGTCAGGATCGAACTTCCTGGCGGCGGGCAGAGTCAGCCTGCAATGCTGCCTTCTGTCCACTGCACCACCAGGGCTTTCGGTTGGGTACTAGATATTAGGATATTGGACAGCAGTAGCCGTTAGACTTGTATACCGCTTTACAGTCCTTTACAGCCCCTCTCTAAGCGGTTGACAGAGTCAGCATCTCGCCCCCAACGATCTGGGTCCTCG
This sequence comes from Vipera latastei, assembly GCA_024294585.1. NCBI lineage: Eukaryota > Metazoa > Chordata > Lepidosauria > Squamata > Viperidae > Vipera > Vipera latastei. Next base: position 727 of record JANCQY010000034.1, on the reverse strand, counting down.
TTTTACTGACCTGGGATGGACGGAAGGCTGAGTCAACCTTTAAAATGATGTCCGGAATCGTGGTAGCAGAGCTCAAGATACAGCTGAGCACCGAAGAATGTGTGTGGGACGAGAGCAGGGAAGTTAACATCACATTTGTGCAGTTTAAAACTGTGTGTGTGTGTGTGTGTGTGTCTTTTTTTTTTTTTGCAACCACATCACAACTGTTGACCCATATTCAGTTTAGAGTGCTCCAGCATTGCAAAACCGCCTTGCGTCGTGTACTAAACTGGGTAGTTTTATAAACTCGTTTAACATTCGTCCTTCGGTTTCCTTTTACGAAGTGAAGACGTTTTGTGCTTGTGTCTGTTAAAGTTTTAGCCCGCTTTTTACCCTACTTAGGATAGAGATTTGGCGCGATGCATTTTCTATTTAGGGGGGCAGAAATGCGTCTTTTGCTGGCATTCTTCCTCCTTGTAAGAGATTTATTAAATCTTACCCGATCCAGTAAAAAATAAAAATAAAAAGCATCACATTCCTGAGAATGATTGTAACGGTTGCATTTTCTGGGGAAAGAGTCCCAATGTTTACAACCAGATCTTGAGTATTAATAGAGGAATACATCATTAAAAAGTGTGTAATTCCTCCACTTCTGTTAACTCATCTTGCTGCTGCTTCTTTTTTTATTATTATTATTATTATGGTGAAATAACTTTTTTCCCCCTGAATAGTTGTCAAGACATTTAAA
>JANCQY010000033.1:0-55045 GCA_024294585.1 Vipera latastei | reverse complement strand
ACCCGCACATACAAAGCAAGCAGGACCTCGGCACTCCCTTTGCAGAGATGTGCAAAATCTGGGGCATATTATCCCCACCCAGTCCTAGAGCCAACGCGGGTAATGCAACGGAGGTATGGGTCTCACCCCACCCTCCCAAGATCCCTTAGCTCAGTGGCCCCCAATCTTTGGGGCACCAGGGACAGGTTTCGTGGAAAGAGGTGTTTTTTCCGTGGACTGAACGGGACGTGGTTTTGCACGCTGCCTGCATCCCGTTGATTGGGGGGGGGGGGTGTTCCCACTTGTTTGTGCAAACGGGTTACTGGTATGCCGCAACCTGGTTGGGGACCCCTGCTTTAGCTAGAGAAGGCCAAGCCTTAGAGTTTCTCAACCGTAGCAATTTGAAGGTGGGTGGACTTCAACTCCCAGAATTCCCCAGCCAGCTATGCTGGCTGGGGAATTCTGGGACTTGAAGTCCACCCATCTTCAAGTTGCTAAGGTTGACAAACATTACCTTAGCGATACTAATTGCCTGAAGTAGGACACCCCCCTTTAATTCACGCTAGTTTCAAAGTAAGCACAGGCAGTCCTCAACGTATGCCCATTTCGTTTAGCGACCGTTCGACATTACAACGGCACCGGAAAAAAGGGACTTGGGATCCTTTTTCACCCTTAGTGACTGTGGCAACATCCCCCTGGTCAGGGGATCAGAATTCGGATGCTCTGCATCTGGCATGTAGAGGCAGACCTCAACTTACCCCCGTGACTGAGCCCCAAATTTATGTTGCTACGTGAAACCTTGGCTAAGTAAATTTTGCTCCTTTTTACGACAGACAATTGTTCCAGCCCCCTCGCTGAGTTTTGCTCGTCAGGTCACAAAAGGGGACCACGTGGCCGTCGTAAATAAGAGTCAGGGGCCAAGCACCTAGATTTTGATCTTTTTTCCCACCCACCCCCGGCTGTTGTAACTTTGAACAGTCAGCAAATAAACGGCTGTAGCTTGCCGATTGCCTGTTAAGTAAATAAATTATTTACTTACAACGCTTCTTAAAAGGATAAAACTGAATGTTCTGTCATTCCGAACGACAACGCAATGCCCGCTGGCCTTTCCGCGAAAATATATTTCCCCTCCTTCCAGCTTTTTTGGGGGGGAAAAGTTTGCATATCTTGAAGAACCACCGGCATTAAAAGGAACTCGGAAGCAGCGGGCGTGAGCAAGAGGCCGTGCCGTGGTTTGGTTTGGTTTTGTTTTTTTAAAAGGAAAATTTAAGGAGATTCACAGCATAGGGATTTCCCCCCCTCCGCCCCCTCCCCCACTTTTCGGTTCAGACGTGGCCTTTCAAAAACCTGTTTTAAGAATTTGCTTTCTTCTCCCGCTTCCTCGTCTCCCTTTAAAAAAAAAACAAATCCTTGAAGGTCCAAAACCAACCCAGGGGATTATTTCTAACTTCCTGTCACCTACTTCGGGAGGCTTTTTAAGTTTTTTAAAATAATAATAATAATAATAATAATAATAATAATAATAATAATAATAATAATAATAATAATAATAATAATAATAATAATAGTAATAGTAATAATAATAAGAAGAAGAAGAAGAAGAAGAAGAAGAAGAAGAAGAAGAAGAAGAAGAAGAAGAAGAAGAAGAAGAAGAAGAAGTAGTAGTAGTAGTTGGAAGGGACCTTGGAGGTCATCTAGTCCAACCCCCTGCTCAGGCAGAAAACCCTATACCATTCCAAACAAGTGGCTGGCCAGTCTCTTCTTAAAAACTTCGTGTTGGAGCATTCACCACTTCTGGAGGCAAGGAGTTCCACTGGTTAATTGTTCTCACTGTCAGGAAGTTTCTCCTTAGTTCTAGGTTGCTTCTCTCCTTGACTAGTTTCCATCTGTTGCTTCTTGTCCTGCTTTCAGGTGCTTTGGAGAATAGCTTGACTCCCTCTTCTTTGGGGTAGCCCCTGAGATACTGGAACACTGCTATCATGTCCCCCCTCGTCCTTCTCTTCATTAAACTATTTTAGACCATTTCTGATAAGTGGCTGTCCAGTCTCTTCTTAAAACTTCCAGTGTTGGAGCACTCACAGCTTCTGGAGGCAAGGAGTTCTACTGGTTAATTATTCTAATTGTCAGGAAATTCCTCCTTCGTTCCAGGTTGCTTCTCTCCTTGATGAGTTTCCATCCGTTTGCTTCTTCTCCTGCTTTCAGGTGCTTTGGAGAATAGCTTGACTCCCTCTTCTTTGTGGCAGCCCCTGAGATACTGGAAGACTGCTATCATGTCACCCCTCACCCTTCTCTTCGTTAAACTACACATACACAATTCCAGCAACCGTTTCCTATATGTTTTAAATATGTTTAAATAAATGAGACCAGCCAAACGCAGCCTTGTCTTTCCGCCCTTAAATGTCCCCTCCTCAAATGAGACGTTTTCCTTCCTTCCAGGGGTCATCCCTCTTTCCAACGCGGAGAAAGAAGCTAGCTGTCAAGATACGAGCTTTACTGTCTATATAGGACCGCCGTAGAGCTTCTACCTTGCCAACAGGGATGGGGGAAGGAAGAGTTTGAGATCCACGGATGCTCCCTATCAAGCGCGAGAGCCGAAACCGTTGACGGAATATTTTGTTCTCGTTAACAATTGCTGGAAAATGAATCGGACAAGATGACCTGAACCGTCAGGGTGGGACGGGGAAAGCTGGACTTTTTTTAATTCTCTGTTTCCCACTATAGCTTCGGAGCTAGTTTCACTTCTATCTTACCCGGTTGCTAATGCTTAATAAAGTTTACATCAGAGCAGAGGTCCCCAACCTTTCGGGCACCAGGAACAGGTTCCATGGAGAGAGGTTTTTCCGTGGACCGGAGGGCGTGCGTGGTTTTGTGTGCTGCCTGCATCTCGCAGATGGGGCTTTGTTTGTTTGTGAAGACCAGTTGCCGGCATGCCACGGCCCGGTACTGGTTCACGGACCGGGGGGTGGGGGTGGGGGGTGTTGGGGACCCCTGCAATAGAGATCACAATGTCTCTGCTGTTTTGCTTCGTTGGGCTTCTCAGCCTGAATTTCACACTAGTCCTTTCTTGAAGGGAAGGATATGGTCCAAACAGAACATAGAATCCTAGGGCTGGAAGGGACCTCGGAGGTCATCTAGTCCAAACCCCTGCTCAAGCAGGAGACCCTATACCATTTCAGACAAGTGGCTGTCTAGTCTCGTCTTAAAAGCCTCCAGCGATGGAACTTCTGGAAGCAGGCTGTTCCCCTGGTTAACTGTCCCCACTCTCAGGAAGTTTCTCCTTAATTCCAGCTTGCTTCTCTCCTTGATTAGATTCCATCCGTTGATTCTCATCCTGCCTTCGGATCCTTTGGAGAGCAGGTGGGACCCCGACCACCACCACCCCCGTCTTCTCTGTGGCAGCCCCTCCAATACTTAGGGGAGTGGAGACTAAAACATATAAGGAACGGCTGGTGGTTTAAGGAAGAGAAGGACCAGGGGGGGGACAGGATAGCAGCCTTCCAGTATCTCAGGGGCTGCCCCAAAGAAGAGGGAGTCAAGCTGTTCTCCAGAGCGCCCGAAGGCAGGACAAGAAGCAAACGGATGGAAAACACATCAAGGAGAGAAGCAACCTGGAACTAAGGAGAAACTTCCTGACAGTTGGAACAATTAACCAGTGGAACAACCTGCCTCCAGAAGCGGTGAATGCTCCAACACTGGAAGTTTTTTAAGAAGAGACTGGACAGCCATTTGTCTGAAATGGTATAGGGTTTCCTGCCTGAGCAGGGGGTTGGACTAGATGACCTCCAAAGGTCCCTTCCAAATTATATTATATTATTATTATTATTATTATTATTATTATTATTATTATTATTATTATTATTATTATTATTATTATTATTATTATTATTATTATTATTCAAGGTTGACTCAGCCTTCCATCCTTCCCAGGTAGGTAAAATGAGGACCCAGATTGTTGGGGGCAATAAGCTGACTTTGTAATAATGCCGCTTGGGGTGTGTGTGTGAAAGCCCTAATAAGCAGGCATATACATAGAATGAAGGCTACTGCTAAGCTTGTAAGCCGCCCTGAGGTCTTCGGAGAAGGGCAGGATATAAATGGAATTAAAATAAAATAAAATAAAAATATTATTATTACTGAAAGACTGCTATAGGCATTTCTGGTTCGTGCAACTCTTCCTTGTATGGGTCAGCTTCCAGTCCCCCTAATCTCCTTTGTGGCTCTTCTCTGCAAACTTTCCATGGTTCGGCGACTTTTTCCGCATCGTGCTGGCCAGAACTGGATGCGGGACTTCATCAGTGCGGTATGAGTAGCCCTCAATTTAAGAGCTGTTTCTTTAATGGCTCTTTGAAATTACAACAGCGCTGGGGAAAAAGTCTTTCCCCACCAGATTCCGCACTCAGGACCCCCGGGTCACAGGATCAAAATTTAAACCGACTCGTTTACGAGGGTGGTTGCCGTGGTTTGGGATCGCCGTTTTTCACCCTGGCGACCATTACATCCTCCCTCCGGTCCTGTGGTCGGAATTCAGACGCTTGGCAACCGACTCGCATTTACGACGGGTGGCGGCGTCCCCGGGCCCGCGTGATCCAGTTTGGTGACCTTGTGACGAGCGAAGCCGACGGGGGGAAGCCGGATTCGCTTAGCAGGCGCGTTACTAAGTTAACCACTGCAGTGATTCACTTAAGAGGTGTAGTAAGGTAGGTTGTGCTGGCAGTGCCTCACCCACAACTACATGCTCACACTCCCTACGTCACAAGGAACTCCGCGCACCAACCTTGGAGACCAGCTGGTGGTTGAACAACAGGGTCTAGGAGCCCCAAACTTGCTTTTTCAGGAGGCAACTGGACTTCCTTGTTTTTCCTTTGAAGACGTTTCGCTTCTCATCCCAGAAGCTTCTTCAGCTCTGGATGGATGGTGGGGAATGGAAGGATTTATACTCCTTGTAGAGAGCTGGTCATTTGCCTCCTTTTAGAGAGTCCTTGAGGCCATTTGAAAAGGCCTCTTCCTCCTCCTTCTTCTTCCTCTTTCTTTCCCTTTCCCTTATCCTTCACCTCCTCTTCCTTTTCCCCCCTCCTCCTCCTCTCATTCTTTCTCTTTTTCTTTCCTTTCTTTCTCTCTCTCTCTGTCTCTTTTTCTCTCTTCTCCTTCTTTCCCTCCCATCTTCCTTCTCCTCTTCTTCTTCCATCCTTTTTTCTTTTCTTTCTTTCTTTTCTTTCTTTCTTTTTCTTTCTTTCTTTTTCTTTCTTTCTTTCTCTTTCTTTCTTCTTTCTCTCTCTCTCTCTCTCTCTGTCTCTCTCTCTCTCCTTCTCCTTCTTTCCCTCCCATCTTCCTTCTCCTCTTCCTCTTCCATCCTTTTCGCAAAGGAGCTTTTTCATGGGGCAACTGGACTTTTTTGTTTTTTCTTTGAAGACCTTTCCCTTCTCATCCCAGAAGCTTCTTCAGTTCTGACTGGATGATGGGGAACAGAAGGATTTATACTCCTTGCAGAGAGCTGGTCATTTGCCTCCTTTTAGAGAGTCGTTGAGGCCACTTGGAGCTTTGCCTGTGTCCTCAGTCACCTCAGAAGCACAGATGGGTGTGGAGCCTTCTTGGAACTGCTACAAGGAACTTCCACACCCATTTGCACCACTCAGGGGACCCCGAAGACACAGGTCAACCTTGGTGGTCTCAACGACTCTCTAAAACATGGGTCTTCAAACTCGGCCCTTTTATGACTCATGGACTTCAACTCCCAGAATTTCTCAGCCAGGCATGCTGGCTGAGGAATTCTGGGAGTTGAAGTCCATGAGTCATAAAAGGGCCGAGTTTGAAGACCCCTGCTCTAAAAGAAGGCAAACGACCGGCTGTCTGCAAGGAGGATAAATCCCTCCATTCCATACATCCAATCGGAGCCGAGGAAGCTTCTGGGATGAGAAGTGAAACCTCTTCAAAGGAAAAACAAGAAAGTCCACTTGCCTCCTTAAAAAAGCACCTTTGGGAAAAGGATGGAAGAGGAAGAGGAGAAGGAAGATGGGAGGGAAAGAAGGAGAAGGATAAGAGAGAAAGAGGGACAGAGAGAAAGAGACAGAGAAAGAGGGGGAAAGAAAAAGAAAGAAAAAGGAAGAGGAGGTGAAGGGAAAGGGAAAGAAAGAGGAAGAAGAAGGAGGAAGAGGCCTTTTCAAATGGCCTCAAGGACTCTAAAAGGAGGCAAACGACCAGCTCTCTACAAGGAGTATAAATCCTCCCATTCCTCACCATCCAGTCAGAGCTGAAGAAGCTTCTGGGATGAGAAGCGAAACCTCTTCAAAGGAAAAACAAGAAAGTCCGGCTGACTCCTGAAAAAAGCACCTTTGGGATAACGATGACCTGGAGGACGGAGAACCTCCATGGATAGGAGCCTCTAACCCTTTTGGCCCACAGCCCAAGTCACAGGGGGCATTATGAGCGTCCCTCGGATCCCCTCAACGTAGGCCCTATCCAGGGGAATTCTCACCTCTGGAGCAGAACCAATTTCCCTGTTGCCAAAACGGGCAGGACCCGAAGCCTGGCTGATGAGCAGCTGACCCCGTCCCTTCGGGAAAGGAGAGGTACAGGCAGTCCCCAGCTTACGGCCACAACTGGGCCCCAAATTTCCGCTGCTAAGCAAGGCAGCGGCTAATGTAATGGGTGCCCCACTTTACGACGTTCCTGGCCACAGCAGTTAAGCGCATCGCTGTCGCTGCCAAGTCGGTCACCGGGCAGAGCCCCAAATTTACACCGCTAAGTAAGAAATGTGTTAAACTTGAGTCTTGCCCCATTTCGTCACCTTTCTTAGCCACGGGCGTTCAATGAATCGTTGAATTGTTCGGAGAGCGACACCGTCATTGTCAAAGCGAGTCTGGCTTCTTCCCCACTGACTTTGCTCGCCGGAAGTTCGCAAAAGGGGACGCCGGGACACTGCGACCGTCGTAAATAGGAGCCGATTGCCAAGTATCTGGATTTTGACCGGGCATGCCACCTCGGTCGTAAGTGTGAAACGCAGCCATCGGTCATTTTGGGGGGGTTTTCCCAGCACCGTTGCAACTTGGAACAGTCACTAAACGAAGTCAAGGACCGCCTGCGCTTAAAAATGACCTTTTCTCACGAGGAAGCGACTCTGGGCCGAATGCCAAGCACCCCCCACTCTACCTTTGGTGGCTCCGGCCGCCCCCAGGTGGCAAATGGCCCCCAGGATGAGCCAGAAGGCCTTCTGCTCCTCGCCGGAGATGCCCATCACCTTCATGGCCGCCTGCAGTCTGCTGAACTGCTGGGCTGCTTTCTGCTTCTCCTCCGGCTGCAGCCCAAGAGAGGAAAAAGAGGAAAAAGGAAATCAGGAAGGAGAGCAAGGCTGTTGTAAAACCCCAACGTCATTTTCTTTCTTTTTTTTTTTTGTAATAGCACCACCCGCAAGAGGGTTACTCCCCCAGAGGAGGGTTTACACTCGGGAGATCCTCTGCTGATCCTCTCCAGGTGGAGAGGGAAAATAAGGTAATTAAATTAATTAATTGAATTAAATTAATTAAAACTCCGTGTAAACTATGAGAAGACAGAGAGCCTCCTCGCTGGGCAGAGAATGGAATGGAATGGAATGGAATGGAATAGAATAGAAAATAGAATAGAATAGAATAGAATAGAATAGAATAGAATAGGGAATGGAATGGAATAGAATGGAATGGAATAGAATAGAATAGAAAATATGGAATGGAATGGAATGGAATGGAATGGAAAATATGGAATGGAATGGAATGGAATGGAATAGAACAATAGAATAGAATAGAATAGAATAGAATAGAATACGGAATGGAATGGAATGGAATGGAATAGAATTTGGAATGGAATAGAATAGAATAGAATAGAATAGAATAGAATAGAATAGAATAGAATAGAATAGAATAGAATAGAATAGAATAGAATAGAATAGAATAGAATAGAATAGAATAGAATAGGAAAATATGGAACAGAATAGAATAGAATAGAAAATATGGAATGGGAATGGAATGGAATGGAACGGAATGGAATGGAACAGAACAGAACAGAACAGAACAGAATTACAGACTAGAATAGAATTTGGAATGGAATGGAATGGAATGGAATGGAATGGAATGGAATGGAATGGAATGGAATGGAATGGAATGGAATAGAATAGAATAGAATAGAAAATATGGAATGGAATGGAATGGAATAGAACAATAGAATAGAATAGAATAGAATAGAATAGAATAGAATAGAATAGAATAGAATAGAATAGAATAGAATAGAATAGAATAGAATAGGAAAATATGGAACAGAATAGAATAGAATAGAAAATATGGAATGGAATGGAATGGAATGGAACGGAATGGAATGGAACAGAACAGAACAGAACAGAACAGAACAGAATTACAGACTAGAATAGAATTTGGAATGGAATGGAATGGAATGGAATGGAATGGAATGGAATGGAATGGAATGGAATGGAATGGAATAGAATAGAATAGAATAGAAAATATGGAATGGAATGGAATGGAATAGAACAATAGAATAGAATAGAATAGAATAGAATAGAATAGAATAGAATAGAATAGAATAGAATAGAATAGAATAGAATAGAATACGGAATGGAATGGAATGGAATGGAATGGAATGGAATGGAATGGAATGGAATAGAATTTGGAATAGAATAGAATAGAATAGAATAGAATAGAATAGAATAGAATAGAATAGAATAGAATAGAATAGAATAGAATAGAATAGAATAGAATAGAATAGAATAGAATAGAATAGAATAGAATAGAATAGAATAGAATAGAATAGGAAAATATGGAACAGAATAGAATAGAATAGAAAATATGGAATGGAATGGAATGGAACGGAATGGAATGGAACAGAACAGAACAGAACAGAACAGAATTACAGACTAGAATAGAATTTGGAATGGAATGGAATGGAATGGAATGGAATGGAATGGAATGGAATGGAATGGAATAGAATAGAATAGAATAGAATAGAATAGAATAGAATAGAATAGAATAGAATAGAATAGAATAGAATAGAATAGAATAGAATAGAATAGAACAGAACAGAATAGAATAGGAGCTGGAAGGGACCTTGGAGGTCTTCTAGTCCAGCCCCCTGCTCAAGCAGGAGAACCTATACCACCTCAGACAGGTGACTGTCCAGCCTCTTCTTAAACACTTTCAGTGATGGGAGAGCCCACGATTTCTGGTGGCAAGCTGTCCCACCGGTTGATTGTCCTCACTGTCAGGAGGTTTCTCTCTTTTTGGTCAGTTTCCAACCATTCTTTCTCATCCCTCCCTCTGGTGCTTTGGAGAACAATCTGACCCCCTCTTCTTTGTTCCAGCATAGCGGCCATTTTGTGCCGTACTGGGCGAGGACGCGGCTTCAGCAGAAGAGGCCTCGTAGATCTTGGTCAAGAGGCAACCTTGGCGCTTTTATGACTCGTGGACTTCAACTCCCAGAATTCCTGAGCCGGCATGGCTCAGCTTGGAAACTCCTTTTTTCCCTCAGCATGGCTGGCTCAGGAATTCTGGGAGTTGAAGTCCACGAGTCATAAAAGAGCCAAGGTTGCCTACCCCTGGACTCAAGACCAACCCTAGGCCTCACCCTGCTCCTGACCGGTCCGGGTGAAATGCCAGCCTCCCAACCAACCCGGGTACCTTGGACAGCGGCAGGATGCCAAAGACGTTGTTCTCAGCCAGGTGATTGAAGTGCAGCTCGGTCCTGCAAACAGAAGGAAGAGGAGAGGAGGTCACAGCTAGCCACAGGTTGACCAGACATCCGGCCCTTTGGCTATCCCTGCCCTGCCCGCCTGGGCTGCTTTTACAGGGGGTCCTCGGCTTATAGACATTTGTTTAGCGACCGTTCGGCGTTACGAGGGCACTGGAAAAAGACGACTGATGGCCCCTTTCCACCCTTGCAGCATCCCCCCATCAAAATTCAGACGCATCTACGACGGTCGAAGCATCCTGGGATCGCGTGACCCCCTTTTGCGACCGTCCCGACAACATTGAGGGGGAAGCCGGATTCGCTTTAACGACCGTGTGACTCACTCAGGGACTGGCTTGACGAAGAGAGGGCTTAAGAGTGAGATGGCGACAGGAAAGGGTGGTAAAATGGGGCAAAACCTGCTCAAAAAATGTCTTGTTTATCGGCAGAAATTTCTAGCTCAACGGCGGTCGTAAGTCGGGGACAACCTGTATGTTGAAGGCAACTGAGCTTTCCCCCCCCCCACACCAATTTATCTATCTCTCTGCGTGCGAGCCTAGGCATCTTCCCAGCCACACTGAGTCGGCTTTCAGCAAAAGTCCCGGATTCTGGAAAATTAATTGCCCACCCCTGAGGTAGACCCCAGGAAAGGAACCCGTTGTTCCCATTCCTGCCAAGCTGGGACACTCTACTCGGTCTCCTGACTTTTTTTTTTAATAAATTTTATTAAATTTATTATTTAAAAACATTGGACACGGTATAAACGGACTGACAAACCTTCTTGTCTACAATATTCATATATATATATATATATATATATATATATATATATATATATATATATGTATGTATGTATGTATGTATGTATGTATGTAAAGGTAAAGGTAAAGGTAAAGGTTCCCCCGCACATGCGTGCTAGTCGTTTCCGACTCTAGGGGCCGGTGCTCATCTCCGTTTCAAAGCCGAAGAGCCAGCGCTTGTCCGAGGACGTCTCCGTGGTCATGTGGCCGGCATGACTAGGCACCAAAGGCGCACGGAACGCTGTTCCCTTCCCACCGGAGTGGTCCCTATTTTTCTACTTGCATTTCTACGTGCTTTCGAACTGCTAGGTTGGCAGAAGCTGGGACGAGTAACAGGCGCTCACTCTGTTACGCGGCACTCGGGATTCGACCCGCCAAACTGCCGACCTTCTGATCGACAAGCTCAGCATCCTAACCCACTGAGCCACCGCGTCCCCTTATATATATATATATATATACACCTAAAATACACTTAAATACACTTAAGATACAAGTCAGTTAAGTATAATACAATACTTAGAACAGTGAACCAATCTGTAAGACCTAATAGAGACCTTCCTTTTGTTCCCACCAAAGATAAAATTTATTCCAAATTCTGTAGTAATCTGATTGATCTTTATTTTTAAATTCCAGAGTTAATTTATCCATTTCTGCGCATTCCCAAATTTTCCTAATTACCTCATTTTCTACTGGGATTTCATTCCTTTTCCAGTTTTGAGCAAATGACATTCTTGCTGCTGTAATAATGTGAATCATCAGATACAACTCGTCTTTAGGGTAGGTCTCCTGACTTTTGAGGCCCCCCAAATTCTAAGCCAAGACCTTGAGAGTCTCCTTACCGCAAGGCGTTGTCCGGACAGGCCAGGAGATAGTAGAAGACGTTGAAGGTGCCCTCGTTGGAGGGACGCTTGGCCACGCGGAGTTTCTCCAGCAGCATGGTCTGAAAAAAAGCAATGGAAAAAGTAGGTTTTTGGTGTGGGCACCCCTGGTGGGACCAGGAGCCTCTGATGGCGGCCCAGTTTGCTTTCTCCTCAGCCGTGGATGGTGGTGACTTGGGTTGACATGACGTGGATGTAGGAGATGCTGGTTCTGACCCCGGCAGCATCTCCAGACAAGACGGGTGGCTGCCAGTCAACCTCGAAAAAGGTTTCAGAACCTTGCCCACATTAAGAGGGGTGGACTGCCACTCGCCCAATTCCCCATCCAGCCTGCTTTAAGAGGGGTGTCTATCCCAAAGAAGGGGGGGGGTCAACCTCTTCTCCAAAGCCCCTGATAGCAGGAGAAGAAGCAATGGATGGAAACTAGTCAAGGAGAAGCAACCTGGAATTAAGGAGGAATTTCCTGACAGTGAGAACAATTAACCTGTGGAACAGCTTGCCACCAGAGGCGGTGAATGCTCCAACACTGGAGGTTTTTAAGAAGAGACTGGACAGCCATTTGTCTGAAATGGTACAGGGTTTCCTGCCTGAGCAGGGGGTTGGACTAGATGACCTCCAAGGTCCCTTCCAGCTGTGAATGCTCCAACACTGGAGGTTTTTAAGAAGAGACTGGATAGTCACTTGTCTGAAATGGTATAGGGCAGGGGTAGGCAACCTTGGCTCTTTTATGACTCATGGACTTCAACTCCCAGAATTCCTGAGCCGGCCGGCTCAGGAATTCTGGGAGTTGAAGTCCACGAGTCATAAAAGAGCCAAGGTTGCCTACCCCGGTATGGGGTTTCCTGCCTGAGTAGGGGGTTGGACTAGAAGACCTCCAAGGTCCCTTCCAACTACTACTACTACTACTACTATTATTATTATTATTATTTATTATTATTATTATTATTGGGGCTCAGTGGTGGTCATAATGCAAGAGCTGCCTGTTCTGCAGTTCTCACTCCACAAGAACAGCTCCAGGACCCCCGGGCTCACCTGCACAGAGGCCGAGGCCACCTGCCCGGCCTGGTCGAAGTCCAGCGAGATGATCTGGGAGAAGCGGCTGGCGTTGCTGTTCAGGCTTGTGCTGCTGTTCCCAAAGGCCTCCAGGATGGTGTACAGGGCCTGCCACTTCTCCACTGCCGGGGCAGAAGGAGGGCAAAACACGCAGCCTGATTAGCCTCTGTGTGCCTGTGTTGTGTGTGTGTGCGCGTGCACAGGTGTGGCTCCAGCACAGAGCATGCTTCCGCCCTCACTGGCCATGGGGAGGGTCTAGAGCAGGGGTCCAATCTTGGTTACTTTTAAGAGTTAGGGACTTTGAGTCCCAGAATTCCCCAGCCAGCATCCTTTAAGAGGGAAGGAGGGAGGAAGGAAGGAAGGAAAGACGAGAGGGAGGGAGGAAGGAAAGAAGAGGGAGGGATGGAGGGATGGAGAAGGAAGGAGGGAGGAAGAGAGTGGGAGGAAGGAAGAGAGTGGGAGGGAGGGAGGGAGGGAGGGAGGGGGAGGGAGGGAAGAAAGAAAGAAAGAAAGAAAGAAAGAAAGAAAGAAAGAAAGAAAGAAAGAAAGAAAGAAAGAAAGAAAGAAGAAATAGAGAGGGAGAGAATAGAGAGGGAGAGAGGAGAGAAAGGAGAGAGAGAGAGACAGAGAGAAAGAAAGAAAGAAGAGAAAGAAAAAGAAAGAAAGAAAAGAAAGAAAGAAGAAAGAAAAGAAAGAAAGAAAGAAAGAAAGAAAAGAGAGGGAGAGAGAAAGAAAGAAAGAAAGAAAGAAAGAAAGAAAGAAAGAAAGAAAGAAAGAAAGAAAGAAAGAAAGAAAGAAAGAAAGAAGAAGAAGAGAAGAAAGAAAGAAAGAGAGGAGAGAGAAGAAAGGAAGGAAGGAAGAAGGAGGAAGGAAGGAAGGAGGAAGGAAGGAAGGGAGGGAGGAAGGAAGGAAGGAAGGAAGGAAGGAAGGAAGGAAGGAAGGAAGGAAGGAAGGAAGGAAGGAAGGAAGGAAGGAAGGAAGGAAGGAAGGACGCCCACCCGCTCTCTGTCCAGTTCCTCTGTGTGTGTGTGGTGTGTGTGTGTGTGTGTGTGTGTGTGTGACCCACCTGAGAAGACCCTGCCGGGGCTGCCAGCAATGGTGGCCAGGTACTGGACCAGGTGCTGGGCGCTGGTGGTCTTGCCACTGCCGCTGCTGCCCAGGAAGAGCAAGGCCTGGTCCTGCCGGCTCATCAGCATGGCCCGGTAGGCGGCCTGGGCCAGGGCGTAGACGTGCGGGGAGCTCTCCTCCTTCCGGCACCCCTTGAACATGTGCATCACCTGCAGGAAGCAACCGGGGCAGGTCCTCCAGTTACGACCCTTCATTTAGTGACCGTCCAAAGCTACAACGCCACCCAGAAAAGCCCACTCGGGACCGTTCTTCACACTTGCAGCCATTGCAACATTCCCCCGTGGGTCACGGGATCAAAATCTGGACGCTTGGCCACTGATTCGTATTTATGACGGCCGCAGTGTGCCCAGCGGTGTCACGTGAACCCCCCCTTCTACGCCCTTCACACAAGCAAAGCCAATGGGAGGAAGCCAGATTAGTAACAACCAGGTTACTCATTTAACAACTGCAGGGGTTCACTTAACAAGAGGGGGGGGCGAGAAAGGTCCTAAAATGGGGCCAAAACTCCCTTAACACCTCTCTCACTTAGCGATGGAAATACGGCACTCGGTTGTGATCGTAAGCCGAGGACTGCTGGGGTTGCGTCCTTCTGGGGCCACCCTATATACCAGGGGTCTTCCAACTTGGCCTTTTGAATACTTGTGGACTTCAACTCCCAGAATTCCTCAGCCAGGATGCTTTAAGACAGGGGTCTTCCAACTTGGCCCTTTTTTGACTTGTGGACTTCAACTCCCAGAATTCCTCAGCCAACATGCCTGGCTGAGGAATTCTGGGAGTTGAAGTCCACAAGCCATCAAAGGGCCAAGTTGGACGACGCCGGATATACACCCACCTTCTCGGAGTAGATGGATGGAGAGCTGAGCGGGTTGATGACCACCAGGTTGGGGCCGGCGTAGGTGTGGATGAGGTTCCCGCCATAGCGCTGACGAAGTGTGTGCAAGGCGCTGGACTCATTGAGGTAGACCAGGTTAGCCAGGTCCTCCAATCGGTCGTAGGATGGAGGATTCGCCTGATCAAAGAAGAAATTCAGAAGAAGAAAAAGAAAAATAGGTTAGTTTGGACTGGACCAGGCACAGCCGTTGCCGCAGGATAATAAAACCATAGGGTTGGAAGGGGTTTGTTTGTTTGTTTGTTTGTTTATTTATTTATTTATTATTTATTTATTTATTTATTTATTTATTTATTTATTTATTTATTTATTTATTTATTTATTTATTTATTTATTTATTTATTTATTTATTTATTTATTTATTTATTTATTTATTTATTTATTTAATATACCGCCCTTCTCCCGGAGGACTCAGGGCGGTGTACAGAGCAAAGTAAGCATACAATAAAGCAACAATAAAACAAATAAACCCCAAATCTATCAGGCCAGGCCGGCTTGCTGGAATAGATAGGTTTTTAAGTCACGCCGGAAGGTGCGAAGGTCGGGGGCCATCCGGATTTCGGCTGGCAAGCAGTTCCAAAGGGTTGGCGCACCCACCGAGAATGCTCTCCCCCTGGGGGTCACCAGCCGACATTCTCTGACCGGTGGCACCCTGAGGAGGCCCTCTCTGGGAGCGCACTGGACGGAGGGAGGTTGACGCTGGCAGTAGATGCTCCCGTAGGTAATCCGGACCCATGCCATGTAGGGCTTTGTATGTCATCACCAGCACCTTGAATTTCACCCGGAAGGCAACTGGAAGCCAGTGCAGCTCACGGAGGAGAGGTGTAATATGGGAGTATCGGGAGACCCCCAAAAGCACTCGTGCAGCTGCACTCTGTACCAGCTGAAGCTTCCGAGTGGTTCTCAAGGGCAGCCCCATGTAAAGAGCGTTGCAGTAGTCAAGACGAGAGGTCACGAGTGCATGGGTGACTGTACGCAAGGCATCCAGGTCCAGATAGGGCCGCAACTGGCGCACCAGACGAACCTGGGCGAAGGCCCCTCTAGTCACAGCTCCTATGTGATCTTCTAAGGAGAGCTGTGAATCTAGGAGGACACCCAGGTTGCGAGCCTTATCTACGGGGGGCAGTAACTCGCCCCCAATATTAAGGGATGGAATACTCTGAATATCCTGACATGCCGGTATGTACAGCCATTCAGTCTTGTCCGGGTTGAGTTGAAGCCTGTTCCTCCCCATCCATTCCCGGACCGCTTCCAGGCAACGGGACATCACGTCGAGGGCATCATTGATGTGGTTTGGGGTCAAGATGAAGAGCTGGGTGTCATCAGCATACTGATGGTAACCCACTCCAAAACCACGGATGATCTCACCCAGCGGTTTCATGTAGATGTTGAACAGGAGAGGCGAGAGGACCGATCCCTGAGGAACTCCACAAACGAGAGCCCTTGGGGTCGACCTCTATCCCCCTGCCAACACCGACTGCGAGCGTCCCAGGAGACAGGAGGAGAACCACCGAAGAACTGTGCCTCCCACTCCCAATCCCCTGAGACGCCGCAGCAGGATACCATGGTCGATGGTATCGAAAGCCGCTGAGAGGTCTAATAGGACTAGGACAGAGGAATATCCTCTGTCCCGGGCCCTCCAGAGATCATTCACCAGAGCGACCAATGCCGTCTCCGTGCTGTACCTGGGCCTGAAACCTGATTGGTACGGGTCCAGATAATCCACTTCATCCAGGACCAGAGGGAGCTGATGCGCCACCACACTCTCAACAACCTTCGCAAGAAAGCGAAGGTTGGAGACCGGACAAAAGTTATTTAACACAGCTGGGTCCAAGGCGGGTTTCTTGAGGAGAGGTCTCACCACCGCCTCCTTCAAGATGGCGGGGAAATTGCCCTCACTCAAAGAAGCAGATATAACCGCCTGGAACCAGCCTCGTGTCCCCTCCCGAGCTGCATAAACCAGCCAGGAAGGGCACGGGTCCAAGAGGTCTTCTAGTCCCAACCTATTCCCAAGGCAGGAGACCCTACACCCTACACCTTATACTATCTCAGACATGCGACTGTCTAGCCTTAAAAACCTCCAGTATTGGAGCATTCACAACTTCTGGTGGCAAGCTGTTCCACTGGTTGATTGTTCTCAAGATCAGGAAGTTTCTCCTTAGTTCCAGGTTGCTTCTCTCCTGGATTAGTTTCCATCCGTTGCTTCTTGTCCTGCCTTCACATGCTTTGGAGAATAGCTTGACTTCCTCTTCTTTGGGGCAGCCCCTTGATATACTGGAACGCTGCTGCTGTCGCCCTTCTCTTCATTAAACTAGACCCACCCAACTCCTGCAACCGTTCTTCGTATGACTTATCCTCCGGTCCCCTCAAATCTTCGTTGTCTTTCTTCTCTGCGCTCTTTCTAGAGTCTCACCATCTTTTTTTACATCGTGGTGACCACTGTCAGAAATTTCCTCCTTCGTTCTAGGTTGCTTCTCTCTTTGGTGAGTTTCCATCTGTTGCTTCTCGTCCTGCCTTCGGGCGCTTTGGAGAAGAGCTTGACTGCCTCTTCTTTGGGGCAGCCCCTGAGATACTGGAAGACTGCCATCATGATACCCCTGGTCCTTCTCTTCATTAAACTAGACATACCCAATTCCAGCAACTGTTCCTGATATGTTTTAGCCTTCCAGTCGCCTAATCATTTTCGTTGCTCTGCTCGGCGCTCTTTCTAGCGTCTCAGCATCCCTTTTGGGACCCCCGGCCCAGCTTCCCCCTCCTACCTTTTCAATGTCATCTTCGTCCACTTCCAGAACGGCCCCATCGTAGTCCAGTTTCACTTTGACCTTCCCCTCCGGTAAGGCGCCGGCAGCGTCCGACTTTAGCTGGCTTGCTGGGAATAAGAGAAGGGGACATGAATTCCCACTGGTCAAGCCAGACAGACCCTCCCCCAGATAAGCCCACCCACCTCTGGCTCACCAACGGGGCTCTGCTGCCACCTACTGGCCCAAACACACACAGACACAGACACAGAGACACAGACACAGACACACACACACACACAGAGACACCCGTACCCAAAACTAGCACCACATCCTAAAGCAGAGGTCTTCCAACATGGCCCTTTTAGGACTTGCGGACTTCAACTCCCAGAATTCCTCAGCCAGGATGCTTTAAGACAGGGGTCTTCCAACTTGGCCCTTTTAGGACTGGTGGACTTCAACTCCCAGAATTCCTCAGCCAGGATGCTTTAAGACAGGGGTCTTCCAACGTGGCCCTTTTAGGACTGGCGGACTTCAACTCCCAGAATTCCTCAGCCAGGATGCTTTAAGACAGGGGTCTTCCAACGTGGCCCTTTTAGGACTTGCGGACTTCAACTCCCAGAATTCCTCAGCCAGGATGCTTTAAGACAGGGAGGGGTCTTCCAACGTGGCCCTTTTAGGACTGGCGGACTTCAACTCCCAGAATTCCTCAGCCAGGATGCTTTAAGACAGGCTGCGTGCCTGGCTGAGGAATTCTGGGAGTTGAAGTCCATAAGTCATAAAAAGGGCCACGTTGGAAGACCCCTGTCCTAAAGCAACAAAAAGTCAGACGCAGAAAAAGAAAAAGTCGAACCCCTCTTTCTGCGCTTCCAATTTTTTAAACAACTTTTAAAAGTCTGCCTTGGTTTTCACGGTTGCAAAATATAATTGTTTAATGAAATTAATTACTCCAGGGAGTAATTCCTCAACTTAACAATGAAAACCGAGGTTTCTGCTGCTCTGTGAAGAAATGGGATAAGTCAGCTTTGCCCCACGTTACGGCTTTTCTTGACGCCGTTGTGAAGCGTTGTTAAATGAGTCACACAGCTGCAAAGTTAATCTTGCTTCCCCCGTCGACTTTTGCTGGTCGGAAGGTCGCAAAAGAGGATTGGACACACACACACACACACACACACACACACACACACACCGGACGCTGCGACCGTCATGTGAGTTAGTTGCCAAACATCCCAATTCTGATCCCGTGATCAGAGGCTGCGACGGTTGTTAAGTGTGACAAATGGTCCCAAGTCACATTGTTTCACTGCTGTTGAATGGTCACTAAGTGAATTGTTGTAAGGGGAAGTAATAATAATAATAATAATAATAATAATAATAATAATAATAATAATAATAATAATAATAATAATAATAATAATAATAAAGTTGGAAGGGACCTTGGAGGTCATCTAGCCCAACCCCTGCTCAGGTAGGAAAGAGGATTATCTGTATTTAAAAAAAAAAGATTTGGGGCACCCTTAATTCCACAGGGAGATAACAATTTTTTTAAAAAATTTAGATGACAATAAAGACAGTCCTTGACTTACAAAGTTCACTTACTGACCATTTAAAGCCAGCTATGACAGCTTTTCATACTCAACGACCGTCGCAACACCCCCCGTGGTCACGGGAACGAAACATGGCAACTGATTCACACGAGAGTTGCAGGGCCAGGTGATCCCCTTTTGTGACCTTCCGACAAGCGAAGTCAAGGGGGAAGCCAGGCTCACTTAACAACCACGTGACTAATTTAAGACCTGCAGGGATTCACTTAAGGACTGTGTCAAGAAAGGTCATCAAAGGGGCAAAAATTCACTTAATAAACGTCTCACGTAGCAAACAGACATTTTGGGCTGCATTGTGGTCGTAAGTCGAAGACTGCCTGTATTTGTAGCTCAGGGTTCAACGGAGGAGGAGGAGGAGGAGGAGGAGGAGGAGGAGGAGGAGGAGGAGGAGGAGGAGGAGGAGGAGGAGGAGGAGGAAGACAACTGTGGGATCCTTGGTGCTCTCTGACCTGGGTGGTTTTCCTTGCAGACGTTTCATGACCCAGCTAGGGAACATCATCAGTGCTAGAAGGGGGGAGGAGGAGGAGGAGGAGGAGGAGGAGGAGGAGGAGGAAGAAATGGACTGTGGGATCCCTGGTGCTCTCTGTTTGGTGGTTTTCCTGCAGACATTTCATGACCCAAGTAGGGAACATTATCAGTGCTAGAAGGGAGGAGGAGGAGGAGGAGGGCGGCTGTGGGGTCCTTGGTGCTCTCTGAGCTGGGTGGTTTTCCTGCAGACGTTTCATGACCCAACTAGGGAACATCATCCGTCAGTGCCGAAGACCACCAAGCTGAGGAAGCACCAAGGACCCCAAATAACTCCAATTTTCACCGGGCTGATTCCCCCTACCCCACCCTCCCTCTGACCCACAGGATCATTTCCAGATGTTTCAAAGGCAGTCTGTCCTGTCACCGCAGGGTGGAAACTAACCCGCCCGGCTCACCTTCCAAAGCTCTCTAACCCCACCAAAAATGCAAACAAGAAGTTATGGGGCGCTAGGTGCGCCCAGGGGGCTCCCCAAAGACAGCCCCCCTCCCCCCGCTCGCTCGGGGCCCCTCACTCACCCAGCGAGAAGCCATCTTTGTGAACCAGCCACACCTTCTCCGTCTCGTACCAGGCCTCCTCGGCGGCGATTTGCTCCTCCGTCTTGGCCTGTCGTTGCGGGTTGGGGAACAGAGGGGGAGATGTTACCGGCGCACCCTTCGCGGAAAGTCCCCGACTTGCAACATTCCGTTTAGTGACCGCTCAAAGTTACAACGGCACTGAAAAACGTGACTTGGGACCCTTTTTTTTTTCAGTTACGACTGTCGCATCCTCCTCGTGGGTCGCGTCATTAAAATTCAGACGCTTGGCCACTGACTCGTATTTACGACAGTTACGGTGCGCCCAGGGGTGTCACGGCGTCCCCTTTTGCGGCCTTCCGACAAGCAAAGTCAATGGGGGAAGCTGGATTCGCTTAACGACCGGGCGACTGACTTATCGACGGGGGTGACTTGCTTAGCAATGGGGTTGTAATACGGGGCCAAGCTCACTGAAATGTCTCACTTACCAGTAGAAATGTTGGGCTGAAGTGCGGTCGTTAAGTCGAGGACTACCTGTGCTTTGACAATAAAGACACCGCAGGGCACCAATCCCTTCTCGGTGTCACCACAGAGCGGTCCACACAACGGTGCATGACTGCTCTCTTTCTCTGGTCCCACTTTACACACTCTTTCCATCAGTCCACCCTCCGCTTGTCATTTAGTGGATTAACACAATCACACACACACACACACACACACACACAAAGGGAGTTTGACAATGAGGCCGACAGCCTTTTGGCTGACGTGGTTCTTCTTCACCTTTCCAAAGAGGTTATCCAGAACTGGGAGGAGGGGGGAAGGGAAGCATGCAGCATGCATTGCCCATCCTCCCGAGACAGGCAGGCAGCCACCGGTGCATGGACACTACATGCAAACTGTCAAGGTAATGATTTAGAAGCTAACCATCTGATGTAATGTAAGATGTATGATGTAATGATGGGAATGACTCAGCAGGGTCTGTTTCTCTTTAAGAGCCAGCAGGGTCTGTGTCCCTTCAAGAGCCAGCAGAGTCTGTGTCTCTTCAAGAGCCTTTGTATAAAAGGGAAGGCTCCACAGATTTGTGCTCTCTCTCTTCCATTTTCTGCTGTAACTGTGGTCTGTTGGACTCTGCTGTATTAGCACATGTATGTATAGTGTTCCTGGTGTATGATGTTGTAGATAGTGTAAGATAAACCACCATTTAATACAGACCACTGTTTACTGTGTTTACTCCTGGGTTACCACAGCGCAATAAGACTGGGCATGCTCTGACACAAAGCCCTCAGCCTGGACTCACCTGGGGGGAAAGGAGGAAGCACGTCAGGTCTCCTCTGAGGAGGTCAAACCAAAGTCTCTTTCTGGGCAACTCTGAGCTCTCCCAGATATATGTTGTGTGATGGGGTTTTCTCCTTGGCCAATATTGGACTTCACAGCTAGGGAAAGGTGGAAGGAAGGAAGGAGGCCAGCTCCAAGGAGAAGGTGAGAAGACCCTTCCTGGTCATGAAGTCTACCAGTGTGGGATGGAAGGTTAGGTTCTCAGCACCTTGGTTGGAGACCAGCTCCAAGGAGAAGATAGGAAGACCGTTCCTGGTCATGACGTCTACCAGAGTGAGTTGGAAGGTTAAGGTTCTCAGCAACCTGGTTGGAGACCAGCTCCAAGGAGAAGGTGAGAAGACCCTTCCTGGTCATGACGTCTACCAGGGTGGGATGGAAGGTTAAGGTTCTCAGCACCTTGGCTAGAGACCAGCTCCAAGGAGAAGGTGGGAAGACACTTCCTGGTCATGACGTCTACCAGAGTGAGATGGAAGGTTAGGTTCTCAGCAACCTGGTTGGAGACCAGCTCCAAGGAGAAGATGGGAAGACCCTTCCTGGTCATGAAGTCTACTGGGGTGGGATGGAAGGTTAGGTTCTCAGCAACCTGGTTGGAGACCAGCTCCAAGGAGAAGGTGAGAAGACCCTTCCTGGTCATGAAGTCTACCAGTGTGGGATGGAAGGTTAGGTTCTCAGCACCTTGGTTGGAGACCAGCTCCAAGGAGAAGATAGGAAGACCGTTCCTGGTCATGACGTCTACCAGAGTGAGTTGGAAGGTTAAGGTTCTCAGCAACCTGGTTGGAGACCAGCTCCAAGGAGAAGGTGAAAAGACCCTTCCTGGTCATGACGTCTACCAGGGTGGGATGGAAGGTTAAGGTTCTCAGCACCTTGGCTAGAGACCAGCTCCAAGGAGAAGGTGGGAAGACCCTTCCTGGTCATGACGTCTACCAGAGTGAGATGGAAGGTTAGCTTCTCAGCAACCTGGTTGGAGACCAGCTCCAAGGAGAAGATGGGAAGACCCTTCCTGGTCATGAAGTCTACTGGGGTGGGATGGAAGGTTAGGTTCTCAGCAACCTGGTTGGAGACCAGCTCCAAGGAGAAGGTGAGAAGACACTTCCTGGTCATGAAGTCTACTGGGGTGGGATGGAAGGAAAAGTTCTCAGCACCTTGGTTGGAGACCAGCTCCAAGGAGAAGATGGGAAGACCCTTCCTGGTCATGAAGTCTACTGGGGTGGGATGGAAGGTTAGGTTCTCAGCAACCTGGTTGGAGACCAGCTCCAAGGAGAAGGTGAGAAGACACTTCCTGGTCATGAAGTCTACCAGTGTGGGATGGAAGGAAAAGTTCTCAGCACCTTGGTTGGAGACCAGCTCCAAGGAGAAGGTGGGAAGACCCTTCCTGGTCATGAAGTCTACCGGGGTGGGATGGAAGGTTAGGTTCTCAGCAACCTGGTTGGAGACCAGCTCCAAGGAGAAGATGAGAAGATCCTTCCTGGTCATGAAGTCTACTGGGGTGCGATGGAAGGTTAGGTCCTCAGCAACCTGGTTGGAGACCAGCTCCAAGGAGAAGGTGGGAAGACCCTTCCTGGTCATGACGTCTACCAGAGTGAGATGGAAGGTTAGCTTCTCAGCAACCTGGTTGGAGACCAGCTCCAAGGAGAAGATGGGAAGACCCTTCCTGGTCATGAAGTCTACTGGGGTGGGATGGAAGGTTAGGTTCTCAGCAACCTGGTTGGAGACCAGCTCCAAGGAGAAGGTGAGAAGACACTTCCTGGTCATGAAGTCTACCAGTGTGGGATGGAAGGAAAAGTTCTCAGCACCTTGGTTGGAGACCAGCTCCAAGGAGAAGGTGGGAAGACCCTTCCTGGACATGAAGTCTACCGGGGTGGGATGGAAGGTTAGGTTCTCAGCAACCTGGTTGGAGACCAGCTCCAAGGAGAAGGTGGGAAGACCCTTCCTGGTCATGAAGTCTACTGGGGTGCGATGGAAGGTTAGGTTCTCAGCAACCTGGTTGGAGACCAGCTCCAAGGAGAAGGTGGGAAGACCCTTCCTGGTCATGAAGTCTACTGGGGTGGGATGGAAGGTTAGGTTCTCAACAATCTGGTTGGAGACCAGCTCCAAGGAGAAGGTGAGAAGACACTTCCTGGTCATGAAGTCTACCGGGGTGGGATGGAAGGTTAGGTTCTCAGCAACCTGGTTGGAGACCAGCTCCAAGGAGAAGATGAGAAGATCCTTCCTGGTCATGAAGTCTACTGGGGTGCGATGGAAGGTTAGGTTCTCAGCAACCTGGTTGGAGACCAGCTCCAAGGAGAAGGTGGGAAGACACTTCCTGGTCATGAAGTCTACCAGGGTGGGATGGAAGGTTCAGGTTCTCAGCACCTTGGTTGGAGACCAGCTCCAAGGAGAAGGTGGGAAGACCCTTCCTGGTCATGAAGTCTACTGGGGTGCGATGGAAGGTTAGGTTCTCAGCAACCTGGTTGGAGACCAGCTCCAAGGAGAAGGTGGGAAGACCCTTCCTGGTCATGAAGTCTACTGGGGTGGGATGGAAGGTTAGGTTCTCAACAATCTGGTTGGAGACCAGCTCCAAGGAGAAGGTGAGAAGACACTTCCTGGTCATGAAGTCTACCAGTGTGGGATGGAAGGAAAAGTTCTCAGCACCTTGGTTGGAGACCAGCTCCAAGGAGAAGGTGGGAAGACCCTTCCTGGTCATGAAGTCTACCGGGGTGGGATGGAAGGTTAGGTTCTCAGCAACCTGGTTGGAGACCAGCTCCAAGGAGAAGGTGGGAAGACCCTTCCTGGTCATGAAGTCTACTGGGGTGCGATGGAAGGTTAGGTTCTCAGCAACCTGGTTGGAGACCAGCTCCAAGGAGAAGGTGGGAAGACCCTTCCTGTCATGAAGTCTACTGGGGTGGGATGGAAGGTTAGGTTCTCAACAATCTGGTTGGAGACCAGCTCCAAGGAGAAGGTGAGAAGACACTTCCTGGTCATGAAGTCTACCAGTGTGGGATGGAAGGAAAAGTTCTCAGCACCTTGGTTGGAGACCAGCTCCAAGGAGAAGGTGGGAAGACCCTTCCTGGTCATGAAGTCTACCGGGGTGGGATGGAAGGTTAGGTTCTCAGCAACCTGGTTGGAGACCAGCTCCAAGGAGAAGATGAGAAGATCCTTCCTGGTCATGAAGTCTACTGGGGTGCGATGGAAGGTTAGGTTCTCAGCAACCTGGTTGGAGACCAGCTCCAAGGAGAAGGTGGGAAGACACTTCCTGGTCATGAAGTCTACCAGGGTGGGATGGAAGGTTCAGGTTCTCAGCACCTTGGTTGGAGACCAGCTCCAAGGAGAAGGTGAGAAGACCCTTCCAGGTCATGAGGTCTACCGGGGTGGGATGGAAGGTTAAGGTTCTCAGCACCTTGGTTGGAGACCAGCTCCAAGGAAAAGGTGAGAACATTTTCTGCTCCTGGCCTATCAGGACGGGATGGAAGGGTTTGGAGGGCAGCCCCAAGGAGAAGGTGGGAAGACCCTTTCAATCAGGACCTCTACTGGGGTGGGATGGAAGGTCAGCTTCACAGCCCCCTGGCTGAAAATCCGATTCCATCTGAAACGTTTTCCGGAGGCCTGGAAAGTTGCTCTCTTTGCGCGTTCAAAAGACTGGTGGAAAGTGGCCTTCAAAGGTTAGGAGAGGCTTACAATCACAGCTTCAAAAGCACTGCTAAGTGCCGGGTCCCCTGCAGAGCACCCTGCCAGAAGGAGACGGCTTCACAATGCAACACACACACACACATATCACCCACCCACGCAAGACCGGGTTTGCAAACAGCGAAGCCCGCTCCGTCAACACCCGGCAGCCCAAGCGACAAGCTTCAGCGTTTGTTCTGCTGAAAAATATCAACATGGGGGTGTGCATGCTGGAGGACGGCGTTTCTCAACTTTGGGGACTTCAAGAGGGGGTGGGGACTTCAGAATAACAGAGCTGGAAGGGACCTTGGAGGTCATCCAGTCCAACCCCCTGCTCAGGCAGGAAACCCTAGACCATTTCAGACAAATGGCTGTCCCAGTCTCTTCTTGAAAACCTCCAGTGTTGGAGCAACCCACAACTTCTTGTGGCAAGTTGTTCCACTGGTTAATTGTTCTCACTGTCAGGAAGTTTCTCCTTAGTTCTAGTTTGCTTCTCTGATTAGTTTCCATCCATTGCCTGTCCTCCCTCCCTCCCTCCCTCCCTCCCTCTATCTCTCTCTCTCTCTCTTTCTTTCTTTCTCTCTTTTTCTTTCTTTCTTTCCTTCCTCCCTCCCTCCCTCCTTCCCTTTCTTTCTTTCTTTTTCTTTCTTTCTTTCTTTCTTTCTTTTTTTCTCTTTCTTTCCTTCTTCCCTCCCTCCTTCCCTCTCTTTCTTTCTTTCTTTCTTTCTTTCTTTCTTTCTTTCTTTTTCTCTTTCTTTCCTCCCTCCCTCCCTCCCCCCCTCTCTTCCTTCCTCCTTAGTTCTAGGTTGCTTCTCTGCTTGATTAGTTTCCATCCATTGCCCTTCCTTCCTTCCTTCCTTCCTTCCTTCCATCCATCCATCCATATCTCATCTCAACCTTCTTCCTCCCTTCCTCGGTCCCTTCTTTACGCCCTCATTCCTTGCCTAGATTCTGCTGACCTGGGGACCCTAGAGGTCCTCTGGACCCTCCCACTCTGAAGGCAGAGCGCAGCTGACTTCCCTTCCCTTCCTCAGCAAGGGAGCCCCCCCCCGCTCTGGCTCAGGGCCTGGAGCCCCCAGAGAAGCCCCTTTCCCAAGGCCACACCTGCCAGCCAGAGCCCCACAAAGCCCCGGGGGGGGGGGTTTCTGGCGTGTTGGGAGGCCGGCGCCAGGCCACGCACCCAAGAGGTGGGGGAAAGCCTTACATTCCAGCATGTCGCCCGAGCACACACATCAGCCCAGAGGCAGGCGGGAGGTGGAGGAGGGTCCGCGGCGTTGGGATACCATACCTGGCCGGGGATGGCCACGGCGCTCGCAGGCTCCGGCTGAGGCAGCAAGGGGAGAGGAGAGAAGAGAGAAAGGTGAGCAGAGGGGCAGGGGATCCTGGCGGGAAGGGTCTGCCCTGGGGGGGAGGAAGGGGGACTGTGGCCAGGAGAGCATGCCAAGGAGGGGGACACAGAGACCCAGGGGGCGCAGAGTCACACACACACCCCCCAACCCGTCTCCCTCGATCAGCCTTTCTGGGTGTGAGCCAAAAGACACAGGAGGCAAGGAGAAAGCACCAAGGGGCTAGCCGCCAGCGAAGGATGCGGGGGACGGAAGGGAAGGCTCGTAGCTCAAGGGTTCAATTCTGGGGTCCTGGGCGCTCTCTGAGCTGGGCGGTTTCCTTGGAGACGTTTCAGGACCCAACTAGGGAACATCATCAGTGCTAGGAGAGTAGGGTTTATGGAGAGGAGGAGGAGGAGGAGGAGGAGGAGGAGGAGAGGAGGAGGAGGAGGAGGAGGAGGAGGAGGAGGAGGAGGAGGAGGAGGAGGAGGAGGAGGAAGAGGAAGAGGAGGAGGAGGAAGAGGACGACTGTGGGGTCCTTGGTGCTCTCTGAGCTGGGCGGTTTCCCTGCAGACCTTTCATGACCCAACTAGGGAACATCATCAGTGCTAGGAGAGAGTGGGAGTTGTTTTCTCTTTACATACAGGAGCTACAATCAATGACACCTAATCAAAAAACTACCAAGAACAAAACAACACTCCAACCAACACTGACCGGTCAAGCCACTTGTGCATAAACACAGAGCAAAGCCCCCCCACACACCCTTCTAGCACTGAAGATGTTCCCTAGCTGGGTCATGAAAGGTCTGCAGAGAAACCACCAAGCTCAGAGGGCACCAGGGACCCCACAGTCCTTCCTCCTCCTCCTCCTCCTCCTCCTCCTCCTCCTCCTCCTCCTCCTCCTCCTCCTCCTCCTCCTCCTCGCACTGATGATGTTCCCTAGTTGGGTCATGAAACGTCTGCAAGGAAACCACCCAGCTCAGAGGGAACCAAGGACCCCGCAGTCCTTCCTTCCTTCCTTCCTTCCTTCCTTCCTTCCTTCCTTCCTTCCTTCCTTCCTTCCTTCCTTCCTTCCTTCCTGCACTGATGATGTTCCCTAGTTGGGTCCTGAAACATCTGCAAGAAAAACCCCCAGCTCAGAGAGCACCAAGGACCCCACAGTTCTCCTCCTCCTCCTCCTCCTCCTCCTCCTTTCTAGCACTGAAGATGTTCCCTAGTTGGGTCATGAAACCTCTGCAAGGAAAACCGACCAGCTCAGTGAGCGCCGAGGGCCGCAGAGCAGGATTTGCAACGGGACCCTCATAAAACGAGACAAACGAGGGAAGGCAGCTGCGTTACAAAACCCTCCCCGAGCAGGATCCGAGCCCTCGATGCAGCCGGCAATATCGGCGTTCTGACAACCTTGGGAACTTGCAAGTGGGTGGACTTCAACTGGCAGAACGGCTGGCTGGGGAATTCTGGGACCTGCGCTCTACCCATTTCAAAGTTGCCACCCTTGAGAAATACTGATCTTTTGGTCCCTCAGGATTCTGGGAGTCAAAAGTCCACCCAGAAAGTTTTGTTCAAGTCTTGCTGTTGTAGTCCTTCGGTTGCTTTAGGGGCCGCGGCGGCGCGGCCCGAGGTTGGTAAAAGGAGGACCCAGATTGCTGGGGGCAAATATGCTGACGCTGCAAAACCGCTCACAGAGGGCTGTCAAGCACCACGAAGTGGTATATAAGAATAACAGCATAAGAAGAGTCGGGAGGCACCTGGGAGGTCATCTAGTCCAGCCCCCTGCTCAGGCAGGACACCCTGGACCGTTCCAGACAAAGGGTTATCCAATCTCTTCTTTAAAAAAAAAAAAACCTCCCAGTGTTGCAGCAGCCAACGACTTCTAGTGGCAAGTCATCTCACCGATTAATTGATCTGGGATTACAGAATAGCAGAGTAACAGAGTCGGAAGGGACCTGGGAGGTCATCTAGTCCAACCCCCCTGCCCAGGCAGGAACCCCTGTGCCATTCCAGACAAAGGGCTGTCCAGTCTCTTCTTAAAAACTTCCAGTATTGAGGCACCCACAATAAAGTCACGTCCAACTCTCTGTGACCCGCACAGGCCACTGCATGCCAGGCCACCCTGTCCTCCCCCGTCTCCTGAAGTCGGCCCAAACCCATCCCCGCTATAGTGATGGCACAATCCTCTCCCCTCCTCCCTCTGCCATCCCCTTCCCCTTCCATCTTTCCAAGAAATCCTTCTCTTCTCCTTAGCTCAGGGGTCCCCAAAGTTTGTGGCTTGGCAGCCCAGCAGGGTGTCTGTGTGTGTGTGTGTGTGTGTGTGTGTGTGTGTGTGTGTAACCGGGCTGCATGAGCAGTGGGCCGGCGCGCATGCACACCTGCGTGCTGCTCGACGTCTGCAAGCGGTGGGCCGGCGGGCAGCTCGACTCGCGCAAGTTGAGCTGCACACGTGGGCACGCTCGCCGCCCTGCGGCTCACGCAAGTCGAACTGCGTGCACGCCCGCGTAGCTCCGCCCGCCGCCACGCAGCCCGGTTGACAACTGGCCAGAGTCCAAGGGTTGGGGACCCCCCTGCATTAGTCTTCAAAGCATTTGAGCTTCAGCCTCAGTGTCGATGCTGCCCAAGGACTGAGTTGATTTCCTTTAAGACTATTCAAGTTGCCACGGTTGAAAAAGTCGGAGTTAGCCCAGCAGGGCACAAGCGGAGGGGCAGCCCCCCCCAAAAAAAAGAGCCGTTCAAGAGAGGCTTCGACAGCTTTGAGGACCACTGTCTAAGGAGGTTCTCCGTCCTCCAGGTTGCTTCTCTCTGTGATCAGCATCTCCTCAAACAAAGAGGGGATGGCAAAAACCCAGATTGTTGGGGGCAATAAGCTGACTTTGTAATAATGCCGCTGGGGGGGGGCAAAAGCCCTACTAAGCAGGCATATACATAGAATGAAGGCTATTGCCAAGCACATTGATTTGTGCTTCTTAGATTGTAAGCCGCCCTGAGTCTTCGGAGAAGGGCGGGATATAAATGGGATTAATAAAAATAAAAATAAAAACAAGGCATGCCAGGCCAGGGAGAGCGTGATTGTCTTCTTTCAAGTTGGATGTTTGTCTGAAAAGGGAACTTTTCTGGGTAAACGGGACCAATGAAGGTGAATATTTGTCAGGCGGGGTTGACATGAGTGTTGTGATTCAGGGTCAGCCTGTGGGTTCGGCAGTTGGGTCGGACGACTCAGAGGAGGAGGAGGGGGGTGTTGAAGAGCTTGCTGAGAATAATATTGAGGCTCCACAGAGCCCTCAGCCAGGCCCCTCCCACCTGGTCACGACGGAGACCCAGCTGTGTGAGCCTGACAGCGTGGATGAAGATGACCCACAGCTGGCCCTGTTCAAGGACGCCCGACGCAGGAGGCAGTCAATCAGGAGTAAACAGAGGAAGGCAATGGGGCACCTTGGAAGGAGGCAGAGAGAAGCCACGCCCTGAACTGTATAAAAGGGGAATGCGTAGGAGGGCTGGTTTGCTGAAGGCAACCGCTTGAAAAGCTCCTGTTTCTTGGTTCGTGTCTTGTTTTGCTCCGTTTTATGTTAATAAATTTGGCAGGCTTAATTCCAGCCTCTTGCCTTCTTGTAAAAGGGGTTGTCCCTGCCTTTTCTGCAGGGCCGGTAGCAGGCTGGTACAGAACAATGAGGGGCCCTGGGTGGTCTCTGAGCTGGCTGGTTTTCTCGCAGACGTTTCAGGACCCAACTTAGGGAACATCATCAGCGCTAGCAAGGAGTGTCGGTTTATATTCTGACAGCAACCTAAACTGAATATCAACCGACAGCCAAAAAAAAAAAAGCACTCCTTGCTAGCCCTGATGATGTTCCCTAGTTGGGTCATGAAACGTCTGCGAGAAAAACAAGCCAGCTCAGAGGTGAAATGGAAATTCGGCGTTCGCCGTAATCTCGCAGCAATTGCACGATATGCCGTGGGCTCTCTCTCGAAGACGAAGGGTGGATCCCCGAAACCAAGCAGTTTCCTCGCTTCTTTGGATCAGGGAGCACAGGATGATAGGGCTCAAACCCAGCGATGAGATTCGGACGGTTCGCGCCACTTCGGCAGAACCGGTAGCTAATTTTTTTGAGGTCTGGGCTGAGAATGGATTTCCGGAAGCGGCACCCAAACAGAGAACCGGTTGTTCACCTAATTGAATCCCACCACTTATCATATCTATCTATCTATCTATCTATCTACCTATCATATCATACCTATCTACCCATCTACCTATATCTATCATATCTACCATATTTACCTACCTACCTACCTATCTAATCTCTCTCTATCTCTCTCTATCTCTCCCTACCTACCTATCATATCTATAATACCTATCATACCTATTTGCCTAATTCTCTATCTAATCTCTATCTATCTAATCTCTCTCAGCTCTATCTATCCTCTATCTATCTATCTATCTGTCTATCTATCTATCTATTTACCTCTTTCTCTCTCTCTCTCTCAGCTCTATCTATCTATCTATCTATCTATCTATCTATCTATCTATCTATCTATCTATCTATCTATCTTCTCTCTACCCCTATTATGTATCTATCTATCTATCTATCTATCTATCTATCTATCTATCTATCTATCTATCTATCTATCCTCTATCTATCTATCTATCTATCTATCTATCTATCTATCTATCTTATCTATTTCTCTCTTTCTCTCTCAGCTCTATCTATCTATCTATCTATCTATCTATCTATCTATCATCTATTTATCTCTTTCTCTCTCTCTCTCAGCTCTATCTATCTATCTATCTATCTATCTATCTATCTTCTATCTTATCTATTTCTCTCTTTCTCTCTCTCTCTCAGCTCTATCATCTATCTATCTATCTATCTATCTATCTATCTATCTATCTATCTATCATCCATCCTTCCTTCCTTGCATCCATTATCTATCTATCTATCTATCTATCTATCTATCTATCTATCTATCTATCTATCTATCTATCAGGTCTAATCTAATCTATCAGATCCAGTGGTGGGATTCAGCCGGTTCGCACCACTTCGGCAGAACCGGTAGCTAATTTCTTCTGGCCCAGGCCCAGAACGGACTTCCGGAAGCGGCAGATCCAGACAGAGAACCGGCTGGTCACCTATTTGAATCCCACCAGCACTGGTGAAACCTCCGGCCAGCCTGAGCGCAACTCTCAGCCTGCAAGGGCAAGGCGCGCAAAAGAGCCACAAAATTCTATACGCTGCATTTCGCACCCACAACACACCTGCTTAGGCACCTCTCCAGCGGCCGGGGAAGGTGGCGGCTCGTCTTCGGGCTGGGCGGATGGGGACGTCTCCTTGGAAGGAGCCACAGACAGAAAGAAGCAAATTCGAGTCAAATTATGCCTCGAGAGGCCCGGGGGTGGGGGGATGCAGCCTACATGCAGCTGTGCTCACACACACACACGCGTGCACACCCATTGTGAACACTTGCACGGAAAAGCTCAGTGCACACTCCCCTCACGTGCTGTGTGGAAGGAGGGGAGCAGATGTCGGGGTGCGGACATTTAGCAAGCCCTCGGCAAGCCCTGCGCAAATAGTTCCGTATCCCCACTACAGGCTGACTTACAGCTATTCGTTTAGCGACCGTTCAAAGTTACAACAGCACTGGGGAAAAAAGGACCGTTGCAGCATCCCCGTGGACGCACCATCAAAATTCAGCAACTCACGTAACGACTGCGGGAGGAAAGGTCGTAAAAGGGGGCAAAACGCCCTTAGCAAGCGTCTTGCTTCGCAGCGAAGATTTTTGGGCTCAGCCGTGGCCGTAAGCCGAGGACTGCCGGGACTTTAACTAAAAGGGCCACCCACTGGAGCTGGCACGGGGGGCAAATGCCGAGGGAGAGAAGTGGGCACGCTCGACAGGGCTTTGGCACAGCAAAAGAGCAGCATGCACGGGGAACCTACCTGTCAATCACACCCGTCACCTGTCTCCCTAAAGCAGGAGTGGGGAACCAGGGGCCTTGGAGGACTTGTGGACTTCAGCTCCCAGAATTCCTGAGCCAGCATGGCTGAGCATGGCCGAATCAGGAATTCTGGGAGCCGAAGTCCGTGGCTGGCTCGGGAATTCTGGGAGCTGAAGTCCATGGCCAGCTTGGGAATTCTGGGAGCTGAAGTCCATGGCTGGCTAGGGAATTCTGGGAGCTGAAGTCCATGCCTAGCTTGGGAATTCTGGGAGCTGAAGTCCATGCCTAGCTTGGGAATTCTGGGAGCTTTACTTTACTTTACTTTACTTTTATTAAATTTGTATACCGCCCTTCTCCTGAAGGACTCAGGGCGGTTAACAGGGCATATATAAATAACAATACAAAAATTAAAAAGAAATTAAACAAATGCCCAATTAAAATTACAATAGCAATAAAAGCAATAAAAGACCCATTAAAACCCTAACGTTCCCCCATCAGGCCAGACCAGCTAGTTCAAATAAGTGGGTCTTCAGACCGCGCCGGAAGGAGCGAAGGTCCGGTGCCGTCCGGAGCTCAACTGGCAGTTGGTTCCATAACTGGCGCACCAGGTGAACCTGGGCGAAAGCCCCCCTAGTCACGGTCACTATATGGTCTTCCAGAGTAAGCCGTGAATCTAGGAGGACTCCCAAGCTGAAGTCCATGCCTAGCTCGGGAATTCTGGGAGCTGAAGTCCATGGCTGGCTAGAGAATTCTGGGAGCCAAAGCCCATGCCTGGCTCAGAAATTCTGGGAGATGAAGTCCATGCCTAACTCGGGAATTCTGGAAGCCGAAGTCCATGGCCGGCTCGGGAATTCTGGGAGCCGAAGCCCATAGCCAGCTCGGGAATTCTGGGAGCCGAAGTCCATGGCCGGCTCGGGAATTTTGGGAGCCGAAGTCCAGGATTCTGGGAGCCGATTCCACTAGTCCTCCAAGGCCCATGGTTCCCCACCCG
Organism: Vipera latastei; assembly: GCA_024294585.1. Classification (NCBI taxonomy): domain Eukaryota; kingdom Metazoa; phylum Chordata; class Lepidosauria; order Squamata; family Viperidae; genus Vipera; species Vipera latastei. The sequence goes on along the minus strand of JANCQY010000033.1, from coordinate 22,021 downwards.
CGCCCTAAAGGAAGGACAAATCACATGCCAAGGGGGGGAGGGGGGTTCGCTGCCCCGCTCCCCAAGCCCACCCCAAAGCCCGTGCCGTGCGCCCTGGTACCTGGCTGGCAGGACCGGCTTCCTGGGCGGGTGGCTTTGCCAGGCCTTCGGACGGTGGCCAAGCCTCCGGGGGGCTCTGGGCCTCGGAGGGCTTCCCTTCCGGAAGGGGTGGGGGCTGCGTCTTCTCAGGGGGGGGCACCTCCTCTTTCTTCCCCCGCTGCTGTTGCCGGGAGTGGGGCCGGTGCTCCCGGCTCTTGGCCCTGGACATCAGGCTTTTCAGCCCCACGGAGAGGTCATCCTTCAGGGCCGCCTCCCTGGGCTGGGTCTTCGGGGCCGCCGAGGGCCGAGGAGGGGGAGACAGCAGGCGGGGGGGGCGGGGAGAGGACCCTGCGGGGGGCCTTCTCCTGCTTTTTGCCCGGCTGGGGTCCCCGGGGAGGCTTGGGGGGCTCCTTGGCGCCTTCAGCATCGTCCCCAGGAAGCACTTTGTGCACCAGGCTGCGCACGGCCTGGGCCGCTTTCGTTCGGGAGAGGCCGTGGGCGTCCTCGCCGGGGTTGCCAGGCGGAGGCTCTGAGACGGCTGCGGGGGGGCCCTCCAGGCCGTTCACAGCGTGGTTGGGTGGCTGGGCCTCCCCGTTGATCTGGGGGTCCGGACTCTTCGCCTTGCCCGAGCGTTTGGGGGGCTCGGGGCTCTGGAGATGGCGGGATGCTTCCGTTTCTGCGACCGGGGAGTCTGACTAGAGTCACAGAGACAAAGAAGGGGAGATCCGTAGGTCAGGGTTCAACTGTAGGGTGCTGGGGGCTCTCTTGAGCTGCGGGGGGGGTGTTTCTGGCAGCCGTTTCGTGACCCAACTAGGGAACGTCATCAGTGCTATAAGGGAGGAGGAGGAGGAGGAGGAGGAGGAGGAGGAGGAGGAGGAGGAGGAGGAGGAGGAGGAGGAGGAGGAGGAGGAGGAATGTGGGGTCCCTGGTGCCCTCTGAGCTTGGTTGGTTTTCTTGCAGACGTTTCGTGACCCAACTAGGGAACATTATCAGTGCTAGAAGAGAAGAGAGGGAGCGAGGGAGGGAGGGAGGGAAGGAAGGAAGGAAGGAAGGAAGGAAGGAAGGAAGGAAGGAAGGAAGGAAGGAAGGAAGGAAGGAAGGAAGGAAGGAAGGGGCTCCTTGGTGCTCCCTGAGCTGGGCGGTTTTCTTGCAGACGTTTCGTGACCCAACTAGGGAACGTCATCAGTACTGGAAAGGAGTGGGGTTTCCTCCCTGTTGATATACAGCAAACAGCAGCCTAATGAAGGAACGACCCAGAAGAGAACGAGACTCAGAGCAACACTGAGAGGGCAAGACACATGCCTATAAACAGAGAACAACATCCCCGCCCTTCCAGCCCTGAGGAGGTTCCCTAGCTGGGTCACGAAACGTCTGCAAGGAAACCGCCCAGCTCAGAGATCAATAAAGACCCCAGAATCCTCTTCTCCCTCCTCTCCCTCTTCCCCCCTTCATTCCTTCCTCTTCCCCTCCCCCTTCCTCCCCCTCCTCTTCTCTTCTCCACAAACCTCCCCCCCTTCCAGCCCTGATGATCTTCCCTAGTTGGGTCACGAAACGTCTGCAAGGAAACCCCCCAGCTCAGAGAGCACCAAGGACCCCACAGTCATTGTTCTCCTTCTTTTTCTCCTCCTCCTCCTCCTCCTCCTCCTCCTCCTCCTCCTCCTCCACTCTGCAAACTCCTTCTAGCACTGATGATGTTACCTAGTTGGGTCATGAAACGTCTGCAAGGAAACCACCCAGCTCAGAGAGCACCAAGGACCCCCCCAGTATTCTTCCTCCTCTCTCCATTCCCCCCACTTCTAGCCCTGATGATACTACCTAGTTGGGTCACGAAACGTCTGCAAGAAAACAACCAAGGTCAGAGGGCACCAAGGACCCCACAGTTCTCCTCCTCGTTCTTCCCCTCCTCCACAGCTCCAAGAAAACCACCTGCCTCGGAGAGCCCCAAGGACCCCCCCTAAATGTGTTACAAGTAGTTGAAACCACAAAGCACCCCTCCCCCCCCCGCAAGGACCTTCCAAGGCTTAGACCCCAGATCGGCATGGCCTAAGACCCACCCACCCCCCAGGTGGCTCCCCCAGACTCTACCCTAGCTAAAAAAACTATCAAACCACAGCCAGGAAGCCCCTTACATGTAGTCCTCAACTTATGACCCATCCCTTAGTGACTGTTCAAAGTTCTGACTAGCCTCGCTGGAGCTTCTCCGGAGCCAGTTTCAAAATTCCAGCCATTATCCTCACGTCACTTCTTGGGCACCGGGTAAACCAGCCTGCATTTACAGCCAATTATAGCGTCCCGCAGCCATGTGACTGGGTTTTAGGACATATTTTTTTTGCCGCAAACTAGTATTTATTATTGATTTTCGGGAAAAACACCGCCAAAAAACAGCGCCCCTCAAGTTTTCGGGCACTGGAGACCGGTTCCATGGAAAGTGTATTTTCCGTGGTTCGTGTGACGCCTGCATCCCGTGGAGGGGACTTTGCTTGTTTGCGTGGACCAGTTTTTGGCGTGTCGGGGCCCGGTGCCACAGAATTGGGGTCCCCTGCCACAGAAAGCCATTGTTTCACTTAATAACTGAACAGTAGTCGCTTAACAATGCGGTCAAGGACCGGAGGGGTCCTTGACATTACTATTACTGTAACTGTTGTTATTATTGGTATTATTATCTTTATTATCATTATTATTGCCATTGTTATCCTTATCCTTGTCATTATTATTGTTGTTGTTTATTATCATCCTTATCATTATCCTTGTCATTATTATTATTATCCCATTCTTATCATACTTATCATTATCCTTATTGTCATTATTATCATCCTATTATTGTTATTGCTGTTATTGTTATCATCCTTATCATTTTGTCATTATCATCCTTGTTATTGTTATTATCATCCTTATCATTATCCTTACTGTCATTATTATTATCATTCTTATCCTTATTATTCTTGTCATTATCATCCTTATCATTATCCTTATTGTCATTTATTATTATCCTTATTCTTATCATTATTATCATCCTTATCATTATCCTTACTGTCATTATTATCATCCTCTTATTATTGTTATTGCTGTTATTGTTATCATCATCTTTATTGTCATTATCATCCTTATCATTATCCTTATTGTCATTATTATTATTATCCTTATTCTTATCATTATCATCCTCATCATTATCCTTACTGTCATTATTATCATCCTCTTATTATTGTTATTGCTGTTATTGTTATCATCATCTTTATTGTCATTATCATCCTTATCATTATCCTTATTGTCATTATTATTATTATCCTTATTCTTATCATTATCATCCTTATCATTATCCTTATTGTCATTATCATCCTCTTATTATTGTTATTGCTGTTATTATCATCATCTTTAGTCATTATCATCCTTATTATTGTTATTGTTATCATCCTTATCATTATCCTTGTCATTATTATCATACTTATCATTATTCTTATTGTCATTATTATCATCCTTATGATTATCCTTATTGTCATTATTATTATCATTATCATCATCATCCTTATCCATATTCTTATTGTTACTGTTGTGGTTATTGTTGTTGCTGTTATTATCATCCTTATCCTTATTCTCCTTATTGTTGCTGTTGTCGCTGTTGTTATTATGATGATGATGTTGTTTTGCATATATGCTGACAGCTTCTGCACCGGAGACCAACTCCTTGTGGGTCTAAAATCACACCTGGCCAGGGCCCGCCTGACCCCCAACTTATTGTGACCTACAGGCTGGCCTAAATTGGGCTAAAGTCACACTTAGACACAAATTCACTTACGGGACCCTCCTCTTTCCCAGTTTTTTTCACGGCTAAAACTTTGTCTTCGTCCTTCACCTGGGGGGAGGGGGGGAGAGAAGAGGCAAGGTTTCGCTTGAGCACGTCAGGAGTGTGTTAAGAGCTGCATGCATGCACACACGTGCACAAACACACACACACAAACACCAGGCTTTCCCGCTTCTACGTCCCAAGCGTGTTTGTGTTCCCTGCTTAGCATGCAGCATATTGAGGGTTTAACTGGCAGCTGGGGGGGGGGGAATAGGTTTGCCACCTGGGGGTCCCGCTTTAACAACCGCTGCCAGATCCAATTTGCAGCCATTTGAGCTAAAGCCCACCTACCCGGGGGTCTCCACGAAAGAAAAGCGGGCCAGGGGATTTGAGCAGGAAGAAAAACTTAAGCTGGCCACAGCTGGATTCACAGCTGGATTTGAAGGAAAAATCTGGCTTTGCAATACTGGTTTGTTCGGCTGTTTGGCCAATAATGGCTCCCCCCCCCCCGCCCCGCGGTACAGGAAGTTCTCGACTTACATCCATTCATTTAGTGGCTGTTCAGAGTTGCAACAGCACTGGGGGGGGAAATAGGGACTTAGGACCGATTTTTCACACTTATGACCGTTGCGGCATCTCCACGTTCACGTGATCCAAAGTTGGGTGCTTGGCAACTGGGTCGTCTTTAGGTGATCACATGACTTTGGGGTGGGGTGGGGATCGGGATGGGGGGACAGCCATCAGAGCCTCAAATAAGTAGCCCGGGAGAGGTCTGTTGAAACTCTGAATGGCCGCTAACTGACCGCTCGTAAGTCGAGAACTACCCCTGTATAGGTATTTGAGTACGGGGGTCTTCAAACGTGGCTCTTCGATGACTTGGGGACTTCAACTCCCAGAATTCCTCAGCACCGTTGCGGTATCCCGGTGGTCTCGTTATCAAAATTCAGACACTTGGCCACTGATTCACACTTATGACGGTCGCAGTGTCCCGGGTGGGGGTGGGGGGGGTCACGTGATCCCCTTCTGCGACCGTCTCACCAGCAAAGTCAATGGGGGAAGCCGGATTCACTTAACGACCAGGTGACCAACTTAAGAACTGCAGGGATTCCCTAAACAACGGTGGCAAGAGAGGTGGTAAAATGGGCAAATTTCACTTAACAAAGGTTTCACTTAGCAACAGGAATATCCCACTCAATTAAGGTCATAAATCGAGCATTAACTGAGTGCACAGCAGCTAATTACAGGAGACGGGGAGACTTCCTGACTACTGAAAAATATTTTATTTAAAGCTTTTAGGACATTGTTTCTCAACCTTGGCCACTTTAAGAGGGGTGGACGTCCACTCCCAGAATCCCCCACCCAGCCTGCTTTAAGAGGGGTGGGCTTACACTCCCAGAATCCCCCAGCCAGCCTGCTTTAAGATGGGAAGACTTCCACTCCCAGAATCCCCCAGCCAGCCTGCTTTAAGATGGGAGGATGTCCACTCCCAGAATTCCCCAGCCAACATTCTTTAAGAGGGGAGGACTTCCACTCCCAGAATCCCCCAGCCAGCCTGCTTTAAGAGGGGAGGACGTCATCTCCCAGAATTCCCCAGCCTGCATGCTTTAAGATGGCTGGGCTTCCACTCCCAGAATCCCCCAGCCAGCCTGCTTTAAGAGGAGCGGACTTCCAGAATCCCCCAGCCAGCCTGCTTTAAGATGGCTGGACTTCCACTCCCAGAATCCCCCAGCCAGCCTGCTTTAAAGAGGGGTGGACTGTGCTGGCTGGGGAATTCTGGGAATTGAAGTCCACCCATCTTAAAGTGGCCACGGTTGAAAAACAATGTTTTAGGAATACAGACCGACGTGGGTTTTGAGTTTTTATTTTGCTGTTCTATTTTCTTCACCTCAATTGTTCGCTTGGAACAAGGAATCTTAATGGTTTTCCAAACATCGGGAGGAACAGCTGGCAGGAGAAGCCCACAAACGCTTTTCATACAATGTGTGAGCCGAAAAGCTGTTAGCACACACTCTTCCGATTTTTTCTTTCCAGGCTTGTTTTTTGTTGTTGTTGTTGTTTCTGCAGCTGTGTTAAAATGATCAAACCCCAGGCATTTGACGTAAAATTACGCAGGGGAATGTCCAGAGGATATGGGGGAATAGAATAGAATAGAATAGAATAGAATAGAATAGAATAGAATAGAATAGAATAGAATAGAATAGAATAGAATAGAATAGAATTAAAATAACAACAGAACAGAACAGAATAGAATAGAATAGAATTAAAGTAAGAACAGAACAGAACAGAATAGAAAATATGGAACAGAACAGAACAGAATAGAATTAAAGTAAGAACAGAACAGAACAGAATAGAAAATATGGAACAGAACAAAACAGAATAGAATTAAAGTAAGAACAGAACAGAACAGAAAATATGGAACAGAACAGAACAGAACAGAATAGAATAGAAATAGAGTAATGATAATAGAATAGAAATAGAAATAGAAATAGAACAGAACAGAACAGAATAGAAAATATGGAACAGAACAGAACAGAATAGAATTAAAGTAAGAACAGAACAGAACAGAACAGAAAATATGGAACAGAACAGAATAGAAGTAGTAGAGTAATGATAATAGAATAGAAATAGAATAGAACAGAACAGAACAGAACACGAGTAATGATAATAGAATAGAAATAGAAATAGAAATAAAATAAGAATAGAACGGAATAGAACAGAATTAACGTAAGAACAGAATAGGGCTGGAAGGGGCCTTGGAGGTGTTCTAGTCCAGCCCCCTGCTCAAGAACCATCTCAGAGAGATGACTGTCTAGTCCAGGGGTGGGCAACCTGGGCTCTTTTATGACTGGTGGACTTCAACTCCCAGAATTCCTCAGCCAGGCACGCTGAGAGGAAAGGGAGAGTTTCCTAAGCTGAGCCATGCTGGCTAAGGAATTCTGGGAGTTGAAGTCCATGAGCCAAGGTTGCCTACCTCTGGTCTAGCCTCTTCGTAAAAACTCCACTGATGGAGCGCCCACAGCTTCTGGTGGCAAGCAGTTCCACTGGCCAATTGTCCTCACTGTCAGGAAGCTTCTCCATAATTCCAGGTTGCTTTTCTCTCTTTGAGTACAACCAAACAGAATGGAATGGAATAGAGTGGAGAGGGTAAGGTGGAGGAGGAGGAGGAGGAGGAGAACAGAAGCAGAATCCTAGCGCTGGGAGGGACCTTGGAGGTCTTCCAGTCCAACCCCTTGCCCAAGGCGGGAGATCTTATGTCAACCCTGAAGACGACCTGCGCTCGGTCCATGCCCTGGAGCCAAGAATGCTGCCCCAATGGTGCAAAGGTCGAAAGATCACTCTAAGCAGAGATCCACAGGTGGACCCCCAGACACCCCTGCAAAGGTTCCCAGCATCTCTTCTACAAGTGCTGAAGACCACCACCACCCCCCACGTCGCCCCACCCTGGGAGTCGACGTGGGGACCTACAGGACGACTGGTGCAAAAGCCCCGGGTGAAGAAATCTCTCCACCCCATCTCGGGAAAAACAACAACACCACAACCCCTAATCCAGGCACAGAGTCCCCATGCTTCCGCACGACTCAAGTCATTCAAACCATTGGTGCAGTTAGTAAACAAACTGACTTGCGTGCAAGGTGGCTATGATTATCCCAGAGGGAGATGGTGAAAAGCATTGGAGGGAAGAAGGGCTGCCCGTTTGCCCAGCAGAGTCGGGAGGGGGGGCTGCAAGGGGAGGACGATCTCCCCCCCAGCGACCTCAGACTGGGATCCAAGGCTGATCAGAGCCCCCCCTCCCCCCCCCCGGCTGTTGACAGACATAATCCAGAGTTGCAGTGGGTCAGGTGGCGCCTGGCGTCAATGCCGGCTTGGGCTAAAAGTGGGCAAAACCCGGCCCCTTCCCCCTTTTGCATGCTCCCCTGGGCTCACCGCAACGTGCCAAAAGTGTGCAAGGAAAAAAAAAAGGGGGGGTGAACACTAGCAGCCCCCACAAGCATAGCCACAGGACTTCCCTTTTGCTCCCAGAAGGCAAACCGCGATGAAAAGGCCATGGCTGCAGGCGCTCGGAGCTGGAAGGCTGAAAATCAGAATAAGAGAAGGGCGGAGTTGGGAGGGATCTCGGAGGTCTTCTAGTCTGGCCCTCTGCTCCAGCTGGAGATCCTAGACCAGGCGTGTCCAGCCTTGGGAGGTTAAGACTGGTGGACTTCCATTCCCAGAATCCCCCAGCCAGCCTGCTTTAAGAGGGGTGGGCTTCCACTCCCAGAATCCCCCAGCCAGCATGCTTTAATATGGGTGGGCTTCCACTCCCAGAATCCCCCAGCCAAATGCTTTTAAGAGGGGTGGGCTTCAACTCCCAGAATCCCCCAGCCAGCATTATTTAAGATGGGTGGACTACCTGCCAGCTGGGGAATTCTGGGAGTGCAAGTGCACCAGTCTTAAAGTTCGCGAGGTTTGGACACTAAACAGTCCTCAACCATTCCAGACAAATGGATGTCCAATCTCTTCTTGGAAGCCTCCAGTGTTTGCAGCCGTCATCTTGGCTTACACACACACACTTACACACACACACACACACACACACACACACACACACCTTCCTGCAAATCCACACTAAAACACTTGCCACGGCTGGCAGCCTTTGGAGAATGGCTTCAAACCAACTCCCAGAAGCACAATTTCTTCCCTTTTTTACAACATTTACAGGCATTCGTTTGGTGACTGAAGTTACGACGGCACCGGGGAACGCAACTTATGACCGTTTTTCACACTCACCGGCCGTTGAGGCATCCCCGTGGTCAGGTGATCAAAATTCAGCAACTGACTCATATTTATGACGGTTGCAACGGGGTGTGTGTGTGTGTGTGTGTGTGAGTGTGACATGATCCTCTTTCGCGACCTTCTGACGAGCAACTCAACAACCCTGTGACTCAGCTAACGACGGCACCGATTCCCTTCGCAACTGTGGCAAGGAAGGTCGTAAAACTGGGGCCAAATTCACTTCGCTCCTGTCTTGCTTCGGGGTGGACGTTTCGAGCGCCGTTGCGGTCGTTAAGCCGAGGACTACCTGCGTAGCCCCAAATCAATTGTGACAACATTCCCTTGCTCCTTTGTGCCTCCTGACTCCACTTTTCATATCCCAAATTAACAACGCACCATCCAATTTAATCAAATCAAATCAAATCAATTTCCTGCTGGGCTACACACATTTTCAGGGCAAATTTTGAGGGCGCAACTTGTGTCTTTCTGCCTTTTTTAAAAAAACAAAATTTGCTTTACTGGGAGATCAGCAATCTCCGGCCAGACTAATTGGAGCTACATCAGCAGCAGCAAGCCGTTGACCAGGATAATAAATGAGGCTCAGGTGGTAGTCAGTAAAACAACAGCTGTTAAAACCGGGTTATTCTTCCCTAGAGGGGAAAAAACCCCACACCATTATTTCAGCGGTTGTTATGCTAACTAACTAGGAGAGTTAACCAGGGGGCTGTTGAAGTGGGTGGGGGGGGGCATGTCTTGCTACTAACCACGATTGCAGAACTGGCAGTCACAGCCTGTTCACTTCCCTACTAAGCTGTGAACGCAAAACACGGGTAGCCCCTATAAACCGCTTTTCGGGGCCCTCCCAAACTTTCTTGAAACGGCAGGCCCCAAAAATCTAAACGTCAAAAGTGCAAAACGCACCATTTCCTGCCGATGTTCAACAGAAAGAAAGAAAGAAAGAAAGAAAGAAAGAAAGAAAGAAAGAAAGAAAGAAAGAAAGAAAGAAAGAAAGAAAGAGAAGGAAGGAAGGAAGGAAGGAAGGAAGGAAGGAAGGAAGAAAGAAAGAAAGAAAGAAAGAAAGAAAGAAAGAAAGAAAGAAAGAAAGAAAGAAAGAAAGAAAGAAAGAAAGAAAGAAAGAAAGAAAGAAAGAAAGAACGAAGGAAGGAAAGAAAGAAAGAAAGAAAGAAAGAAAGAAAGAAAGAAAGAAAGAAAGAAAGAAAGAAAGAAAGAAAGAAAGAAAGAAAGAAAGAAAGAAAGAAAGAAAGAAAGAAAGAAAGAAAGAAAGAAAGAAAGAAAAGAGAGGGAGAGAGAGAGAGAGAAAAGGAGAGAGAGAGAGAGAGAGAGACGGAGAGAAAGAAAGAAAGAAAACGTTCGTTCGTCAGAGCTGTGTTCCTCAATTTCGACAAGTTGAAAACGGCTGGGACTTCGACTCCCAGAATTCGTTGTGCTAGATAGCGCCCAATGCTAGACTAGAAGAGCAGAGTCGGAAGGGACCTCGGAGGTCCTCTAGTCCAACCCCCTGCTCAGGCAGGAAAACCCTATTCCACTTCAGACCAACGGTTGTCCAGTCTCTTCTTGAAAACCTCCGGTGTTGGAGCACCCACAACTTCTGGAGGCAAGGAGTTCCACCGGTTAATCGTCCTCACTGCCAGGAAATTGCTCTTGAGTTCTAGATTGCTTCTCTCCTTGGTTAGTTTCCAGCAAGGCAGGCCGGGGAATTCTGGGAGTTGACGTCCAGCCACCTTTAACTTTCCAAAGTTGAGCAGCATTGCCCTAAAGCAGGGATCTTCAAACTTGGCCGCTTGAAGACTTGTGGACTTCAACTCCCAGAATTCCTCAGCCAGCAGGACTGGCTGAGGAATTCTGGGAGTTGAAGACCACAAGTCTTCAAGCGGCCAAGTTTGAAGACCCCTGCCCTAAAGAGACCAGTCAAGAATGGACTCCAAATCTTGCTCTACTCCGTCCACTTGGCCCTCGAAGCTAAAATGAGCATTAAAAGACAACTGCCTCCCCCCTCCCCAATTCTGGGAGGGGGGAGCTGCCCCCAGGCCGGGGGGGGCAATGCCCAAGACCTTCCCCCTCGCTAAGACTCATTTCCCAGGCTAGCTGGCCTGCCTGGATCCAGCCACTGGGCTTCCAACGGGGTGGATTTAGCCACCCCGTTCGGCCATTAAGAGCTCGCTGGTCAACAGACGGGCCAAGCTTCGTGAACCGGGCAGATCTCCGCTGCTTAAGAGAGTAGGTGCCCCAGGAAGCCTTTGGGGCGAACTGGATTCCTCAATCCCCCGAGAGGCAGGGCATTTCCCGACCAACCGGATCCCTTCCTGTGTTGGCAAAGGGGTTATTCTGAGAGGCTGATTCAGGTGCCCCCCACCCACCCCTTGGCTGGCGAACGCCGGCACTGCTTAAGGTCCTAAGCAGGGCGGGCGAGGGGAGACACAAAACACTAGCCGATCCCGCGTACCTCGCTCTCACAATGCTGGCGGGCACGAAGGAGCAAGTTCTAGGAGGGCTTACTCACTGGCGGTCCTGCCCACCACCCTCTTGCCCCAATGGCCGTGCCCTTTCGGCGCCAAGAAATCTGCCCAGGCTGGAGAGACCCGATTTAATTGAGCTCTCTTTTCATCCCTTTCTCTCCAAGGTCCCAAAGGAACCAAGAACGGGCCCTGAAAGATGCCGAAACCCAGAGCCGAGGGATACAACTACGAGGAGAAAGCCACAGGCTGTTTGAGCCTTCTCAAACTGTCGCAAGGGGACCCCCCCCCCCACGACCAACCAAGGCAGGGACCCCAGGATCACCCCCCCCCCACCTCCAGCCACAACGCCATCCTTGGGGCCACCCGCCCAAGAGAAGAAAGGGGAAGCAGCAAGGAGAGGTGAGCACGGCCATTCCCCCCCACACACCCCACGCCTAGAAAAACTATACTTCCCGCCAGCAGGGAAGGTGTGCCCGGGGGCCAGAGGTGCCCACCAGAGGTCTGCACTCCCGGGGGCAAGGTAGAAGCTCCTTTGCCCTTAAAAAATAATAATAATAAAAAAAATTCACAGGCCAGGAAAATTTTCTCGAACGCTTCTGCTTTTCTATTTAAGCGGGTCCCTCGCTCGGACCACCCGGTCCCAAACCCACCGATTGCCGGACCAGGGCAGGGCAGGGCAGGGGGGGGAAGAGCGGGAATCCTTACCGAGCGCTGGGGGGGCCCCAGGGCCCAGAGGCGTCGGGGTGGGGTGGGGGAGGCTGCGGCAGAGCGGGCGTCCCCGACAGGCTCCGGCCGGAGAAAGAGCCAGCGAAAGGCGATAGGCAAGGAAGACGAGGGCCCGGCGCAAGGACCGGCTATTTTTAGCCGGGAATGTCAAGCGGGCACCAAAGAGGGTGGGGAGGGGGGGGTGGTCAGGCTGCGCAGCTGCCCCCTGATCTCCAGCCAGAACAAGCCGGGCTTTTGACAACCGTTCGGGGAGGGTGGAGGGGAAAGGCGGTGAAAGGAAGAGAGTGCAATCTCCTACTCCGAGAGGAAGTGATGTGGGCGTCTGCAACCAGCCAGGAGCCGACATCTCGCCCAGCAAGACGGCAGCGGCGCGGCGCATGGCCCGGAGAGCGAGGAAGCCGCAGGCTGTGGGGTTTCCGGCCATGCACAGCGAGGCCCAAAGCAGCAGCAGCAGCAGCAGCCTGGGCCTTCCCGGGCCGTCGTTCGCCCTTCCCGTCTCTTAAGGCTGCTCTCCAGGCGGACTGGCCGCAGTTCCGTCCCGCGTGGAAGAAGTAACAGGTGGTAGTCCTCGGCTTACGACCGCCGTGGGGCCCAAAACCTATGCCGCTGAATGAGACGTTTGTTAAGCGGGTTTTTGCCCCCATTTTTTACGACCTTTCTTGTCGAGGGCCAAGGCCAGGGCGTCGCTGCCGTTGTTAAAGTGAGCAGTGCACGGTCCTTAAGGGAATCTGGCTTCCCGCTGGGCTTAGCTTGTCAGGAGAGAGCGGACAGCCGTTTGTCTGAAAGGGCCTAGGGTCTCCTGCCTGAGCAGGGGGTGGGACTAGGTGACCTCCCAGGTCCCTTCCGACTTTATTAATATTATTATTATTATTAACCACCTGCCTCCAGAAGCTGTGAATGCTCCAACACTGGAAGTCTTTAAGAAGAGACTGGACAGCTCTTTGTCTGAAAGGGCCTAGGGTCTCCTGCCTGAGCAGGGGGTGGGACTAGGTGACCGCCCAGGTCCCTTCCGACTTTATTAATATTATTATTATTATTATTAACAACCTGCCTCCAGAAGCTGTGAATGCTCCAACACTGGAAGTCTTTAAGAAGAGACTGGACAGCCGTTTGTCTGAAAGGGTATAGGGTTTCCTGCCTGAGCAGGGGGTTGGACTAGATGACCTCCAAGGTCCCTTCCGACTTTATTAATATTATTATTATTATTAACAACCTGCCTCCAGAACTGGTGAATGCTCCAACACTGGAAGTTTTTAAGATGAGACTAGACAGTTGTTTGTCTGAAAGAGTCTAGGGTTTCCTGCCTGAGCAGGGGGTTGGACTAGATGACCTTCAAGGTCCCTTCCAACTATTATTATTATTATTATTAATTATTATTAATTATTATTATTATTATTATTATTATTATTATTATTATTATTATTATTATTATTATTATTATTATTATTATTATTTTATCATCATCATCCTCATCCTGCCTCCAGAAGCTGTGAATGCTCCAACATTGGAAGTCTTTAAGAAGAGACTGGACAGCCGTTTCTCTGAGAGGGTATAGGGTTTCCTGCCTGAGCAGGGGTTGGACTAGATGACCTCCAAGGACCCTTCTGACATTATTATGATTATGATTATACTATAAGTAGGTCGCAAAAGGGGATCACCTGAACCCGGGGGGCTGTGACCGTCATAACTGTGACTCAGTTGCCAAGAGTCTGAATTTTGATCACGTGGCCACGGGGACGCCGCAACGGTTGTTAAGTGTGAAAACTGGTCCTAGGTCAGTTTTTTTCGGTGTTGTCATGACTTCAGTCACTAAACAAATGGTCGTTAAGTCGAGGACTTACCTGTACATGTTGTAAAAAAAATGGAAGAAATCGTGTTGGGGAGGGGGTCTGTTTGTGAAGCCGTTCTCCAAAGGCTGCCAGCCAGGGCAAGTGTTGTGGTGGGGATTTTCAGGGAGGTGTCTGTGTGTGCCTGCGTGCAACGGTCGTAAGCGTGAAACGCCGTCATAAGTCAGTTTTATTCAGTGCTGACGTAACTTTGAATGGTCACTCAACAAAGTCTGTACAACCGGATGCCCTAAATGTCAGTTTGGTTTCTGTCTATCATTTATTCTGGGTTTGTACGATGATGATGACTATTATTATTATTATTATTATTATTATTATTATTATTATTATTATTATTATTATTATTATTATTATTATTCCCCAGCTAGCGTGCTTTAAGAGGGGCGGACTTCCACTCCCAGAATCCCCCAGCCAGCATGCTTTAAGAGGGATGGGCTTCCACTCCCAGAATCCCCCAGCCAGCCATGCTTTAAGAGGGGTGGGCTTCCACTCCCAGAATCCCCCAGCCAGCCATGCTTTAAGAGGGATGGGCTTCCACTCCCAGAATCCCCCAGCCAGCCATGCTTTAAGAGGGATGGGCTTCCACTCCCAGAATCCCCCAGCCAGCCATGCTTTAAGAGGGGTGGGCTTCCACTCCCAGAATCCCCCAGCCAGCCATGCTTTAAGAGGGATGGGCTTCCACTCCCAGAATCCCCCAGCCAGCCATGCTTTAAGAGGGATGGGCTTCCACTCCCAGAATCCCCCAGCCAGCATGCTTTAAGAGGGATGGGCTTCCACTCCCAGAATCCCCCAGCCAGCCATGCTTTAAGAGGGATGGGCTTCCACTCCCAGAATCCCCCAGCCAGCCATGCTTTAAGAGGGGTGGGCTTCCACTCCCAGAATCCCCCAGCCAGCCATGCTTTAAGAGGGATGGGCTTCCACTCCCAGAATCCCCCAGCCAGCCATGCTTTAAGAGGGGTGGGCTTCCACTCCCAGCATCCCCCAGCCAGCATACTTTAAGAGGGGCGGACTTCCACTCCCAGAATCCCCCAGCCAGCATGCTTTAAGAGGGGCGGACTTCCACTCCCAGAATCCCCCAGCCAGCATGCTTTAAGAGGGATGGGGTTCCACTCCCAGAATCCCCCAGCCAGCCATGCTTTAAGAGGGGCGGGCTTCCACTCCCAGAATCCCCCAGCCAGGATGCTTTAAGAGGGGTGGACTTCCACTCCCAGAATCCCCCAGCCAGCCATGCTTTAAGAGGGGTGGGCTTCCACTCCCAGAATCCCCCAGCCAGCCATGCTTTAAGAGGGATGGGCTTCCACTCCCAGAATCCCCCAGCCAGCCATGCTTTAAGAGGGGTGGGCTTCCACTCCCAGCATCCCCCAGCCAGCATACTTTAAGAGGGGCGGACTTCCACTCCCAGAATCCCCCAGCCAGCATGCTTTAAGAGGGGCGGACTTCCACTCCCAGAATCCCCCAGCCAGCATGCTTTAAGAGGGATGGGGTTCCACTCCCAGAATCCCCCAGCCAGCCATGCTTTAAGAGGGGCGGGCTTCCACTCCCAGAATCCCCCAGCCAGGATGCTTTAAGAGGGGTGGACTTCCACTCCCAGAATCCCCCAGCCAGCCATGCTTTAAGAGGGGTGGACTTCAATTCCAAGTATTTGGCTGGCTGGGGAATTCTGCGAGTTGAATGGTCTATGGAGATTCTCAGTCGTCCTGGTCGTAGCTACCCCAAAGGTGCCTAAGGCAGGACTAGAACTCGCCGCCTCCTGGCGATTGGCCCAAAGTCACCCAGCCGGCTTTCATGCCCAGGGCAGGACTGGAGGTTATTTGTACGTTAGGATTGAAGTCCAGATGTTTTAAAGTGCAAGGGGGGCAATGAAGGGAGCGACTGCGATCCCAAGTCCGCTCTCTGGGCCAGCCACATTCCTCTCTCCCTGCTGCTCTGTCTGCTATAAATAGGCCAAGTCAAGGCAGGAGGTCAGGGGGGGGGTCTCAACATGGTGGAGGGGGGGGCAGCAGCAGAGTGACGTGTGGGCCTCTCTAAGCAGCCCCTGCTCTGGCCAAGGAGAAGGCCTGCCCTGCAAATGGAGGCCTCTTCTGGGCAAGAACAGGTGGGGTGCAACCGGGTGGTCCCAAATGAAGGACTCCCCACCCACCCACCTTTTCCTCTGACAATCCCCCCCCAAAATTTCTGCTTCTCCACAGGAGTTCCAGCAACGTTCCTTTATCACTTTATAAGCCTCCTTTATTGTTTTTTATAAATAACTCGGCAGACAATATATAATAACAGCAGCAACAAAAATAAAGTTGGAAGGGACCTTGGAGGTCATCTAGTCCAACCCCCTGCTCTGGCAGGAAACCCTACACCGTGTCAGGCTGATAGGTCTGTAGTTTCCTGCGTCTATTTTTTTTTCCCCATTTTTTTTTTTTTTGAAGACGGGAACTACATCAGCATTTTTCCAGTCCTCTGGTAGTTCCCCAGTGCTCCAGGATCTTTGAAAAATATAGTTCAGTGGTTCTGAGATCACGTCTGCCAGTTCCTTGAGAAGCTTGGGGTGTAATCCATCTGGTCCTGGTGATTTGAACTCGTCTAGGCTGGACAGGTGCTCACTTACCATTTTCTTGCCTATCTTAACTTGTATTTCTATTATGTTTTTTATGGCACTGGTTTGGGTAGGTTGGACTGTTTTTTCCCTTTGTGTAAAGACAGATGCAAAAAACGAATTAAATAGTTCTGCTTTCTCCCTGTTGCTTGTCACCTTCTTGCCACTTTCCCCCACTAATGGACCAATCATTTCCTTCACTTTTTTCTTGTTTTTTTATATGTTGAAAGAAGCATTTTTTGTTATTTTTGACTTTGGTCGCAAGCCTTAGTTCATTTTGAGCCTTAGCTTTCCTCACTTCGTCTTTGCAGGCTCGGGCTATTTGCTGATATTCTGACTTAGTTATGTGCCCCTCTTTCCAATTCTTATACTTGTCCTTTTTATCTTTCAATTTATCAGAGAGTTCTTTATGCAGCCATGCTGGTTTCTTTTGAGAGCTGTTATTTTTCTTCTTTGTTGGTATTGTGCTAGACTGGGCCTTTATTATCTCACTTTTCAAAATTTCCCAAGCTTCTTGAGTTGTTTTCCCCTTGAGGATTCTCGTCCATGGAGTGGATTCCATTTGTGGCTTTCATCCCACCATCTTTCCGTAATGGCAACAATATCATATCTGCCCTATTTACCTGAATACTTAACCTTCTTTTTTACTATTTTTTCCCTCAACAACAACCCTGTGAGGTGGTTTGCACTGAAAGAGAGGGACTGGCCCAAAGTCACCCAGCCGGCTTTCATACCCAAAACAGGACTAGAACTCACCATCTCCTGGTGATTGGCCCGAGTCACTCGGCTGGCTTTCATGCCTAAGGCGGGACTAGAACTCCCAGTCTCCTGGTGATTAGTCCAAAGTTACCCAGCCAGCCTTTGTGACTAACGCAGGACTTGAACTCATAGACTCTTGCTTTCTAGTCTGGGAGACCAGGCTAGCTGGGTAACTTTGGACCAATCACCAGGAGATGGTGAGTTCTAGTTCCGCCTTAAACATGAAAGCCGGCTGGGTGACTTTGGGCCAATCACTAGGAGACGGTGAGTTCTAGTCCCACCTTAGGCATGAAATTCAGCTGGGTGACTTTGGGCCAATCACCAGGAGACGGTGAGTTCTAGTCCCGCCTTAGGCATGAAAGCCAGATGGGTGACTTTGGGCCAATCACCAGGAGATGGTGAGTTCTAGTCCCGCCTTAGGCATGAAAGCCAGATGGGTGACTTTGGGCCAATTACCAGGAGACGGTGAGTTCTAGTCCCGCCTTAGGCATGAAAGCCAGATGGGTGACTTTGGGCCAATCACCAGGAGACGGTGAGTTCTAGTCCCGCCTTAGGCATGAAAGCCAGATGGGTGACTTTGGGCCAATTACCAGGAGACGGTGAGTTCTAGTCCCGCCTTAGGCATGAAAGCCAGATGGGTGACTTTGGGCCAATCACCAGGAGACGGTGAGTTCTAGTCCCGCCTTAGGCATGAAAGCCAGATGGGTGACTTTGGGCCAATCACCAGGAGACGGTGAGTTCTAGTCCCGCCTTAGGCATGAAAGCCAGATGGGTGACTTTGGGCCAATTACCAGGAGACGGTGAGTTCTAGTCCCGCCTTAGGCATGAAATTCAGCTGGTTGACTTTGGGCCAATCACCAGGAGATGGTGAGTTCTAGTCCCGCCTTAGGCATGAAAGCCAGCTGGTTGACTTTGGGCCAATCACCAGGAGATGGTGAGTTCTAGTCCCGCCTTAGGCATGAAAGCCAGATGGGTGACTTTGGGCCAATCACCGGGAGGCGGTGAGTTCTAGTCCCGCCTTAGGCATGAAAGCCGACTGGGTGACTCTGGGCCAGTCCTTCTCTTTCAGCCCAGCCCACCTCACAGGGTTGTCGTTGAGAGGAAAATGGGAGGAGAAAGGAGCATGTAAGCGGCCCTGAGTTATTTATGGCGCGAACGTCGGAACAGGAGGAGAAGCCGATATCGGAAAGGGGGAAGTGAATCTTTCCCTGCAGAAATCCTGCTTATAAGGTATTAAATAATGGACACGTTTGCAGCATCTGCTCGTTTTTTCCCCCTGCAGTGATTTTACTTTTCATTTTCGCCTTCCCATTTGGGGGATTTTATTTTATTTGAAGGGTTATGCATTGGCCTCCACGGGAATAAAATAGAAATTTATTTCGAGAGATAAAAGCAAGGCACGAAGAACCCGGAAACTCCTCCGTGGAGAATTCCACATGGAGTCATTTTTCTTGCTTAAGGTGCAAGCAAAACTGCCAGCAAACCTCTGAATTTTTTTAATTATTATTATTTTTGCCTATCAGAGGCAACAGGCAGGCCTCGAATTATGACCCTGACGGAGCCTGGAATTATGGTCCCACGTTGTGCTGGTTAATAATAATAATAATAATAATAATAATAATAATAATAATAATAATAAGAAGAAGAAGAAGAAGAAGAAGAAGAAGAAGAAGAAGAAGAAGAAGAAGAAGAAGAAGAAGAAGAAGTAGTAGTAGTAGTAGTAGTAGTAGTAGTTGGAAGGGACCTTGGAGGTCATCTAGTCCAACCCCCTGCTCAGGCTCTGTGATCACACCTGATTTTACTACCTTTTCTGCAATGGTCAGTAAGTGAACACCACCCACATAAAAGGGAGCACCAGGATCCTAAAGTGAGTTTTCTGCAGTGGCCGTTTTCTTACCAGGTACCCAAAGTAAATGCTTGTTTCTAACAAAAAAAATAACAATAAAACATCATAAATCAGGGTAAAAGACTTTGGAAAAAGTACAGAGAAGATCAACTAAGGTGATCCAAGGCCTGGAGACTAAAACACACGAAGAACGGCTGCGGGACTTGGGTTTGGCTAGTCTAAAGAAAAGAAGAAATAGGGGAGACATGATAGCAGCTTTCCAGTATCTCAGGGGCTGCCCCAAAGAAGAGGGAGTCAAGCTATTCTCCAAAGCCCCTGAAGGCAGGAGAAGAAGCAATGGAGGGAAACTCATCCAGGAGAGAAGCAACCTGGAACTAAGGAGGAATTTCCTGACAGTGAGCAACAATTAATCAGTGGAACAACTTGCCACCAGAAGTTCTGGGTGCTTCATCACTGGAGGTTTTTATGAATAATAATAATAATAATAATAATAATAATAATAATAATAATAATAATAATAATAATAATAATAATAATAATAATAATAATAATTTTATTTGTATACCGCCCTTCTCCCGAATGACTCAGGGCGGTGAACAGGGCAAACATATAAAAATACAAGAATACAAATATTAAAAAAGATTAAACAAGGTGCCCAGAAACTAACAACAATAAGTTAAAATGCATTAAAACAATATTAAAATCCAAACCCATGAAGAGAATGAACAGGCACTTGTCTGAAATAGTATAGGGCAGGGGTCCCCAAACCCCAGTCCATGGACCAGTACCGGGCCACGGCATGCCAGCAATCAGGCTGCCCAAAAAAGCAAAGCCCCCTGGGTGGGATGCAGGCAGCACACAAAACCACGCACACTCCAGTCCGCGGAAAAACCTCTCTCCACGTATCGGGTCTATAGTGCCCAAAAGGATGGGGACCTCTGGCATAGGGTCTTCTGCTTGAACAGGGGGTTGGACTGGAAGACCTCCAAGGTCCCTCCCAATTCTGTTCTTCTATTATTCCATGGAATAATAGCATAAAAGCAGCCTTGGGGAGGTCTGTCCTAACTTCAGTCCCTAAACAAACAGTCGTAAATTGAGGACTTCCTATAACAAGGCTCTTCTATAACAGGGCTTTTCAACCCGTGGCACGGGTGCCAGCTGGGGTACATTGGCACCTGGCACTTGTGGTACGCGACCATCCTAGGAAAGTGGTAGCAGAGGAGGGGAATGAGCTGAACCGGTGGCAGCACCGCACAAGCCTGAGCGAGAGACGGCTGGAGCTGCAGGGCTGTCGGGGCTCAGCGGAAGCGCCGGGATCAGCGCCAGGATCCAGCTGGAGCTCGGCACCGATCCTGGCACTTCTGAGCCCAGAAGAAGCGCCGATCAGCTGGAATGTTGCAGCATCTCCAGGGTCTTGTGATTTACCTTCAGATGCTTGGCAACCGATTCATATTTATGACGGTCAGAGTGTCCCAGGGTCAGGTGAAGGGACCAAAACCTGCTGCAACCACCCAGCAGAGGGGGGGGGAATAAAAACCAAACACCCCCCACCCCACCCCCACTGCCAATCCTGAACAGAAATGCTCACAACAATGAAAATCTCGGCCAGGAGGAAGAGCGCCACTGGGCGGGCAGGCAGGTGTCTCGCTCGGCTGTAGGTTGGGGGGCACTTTTTTCAGTGCCGTTGTAACTTAGAACAGTCGCTAAGCGAACTGTTGTAAGTCGAGGACTACCTGCACTTCATCCCTTTTTTCCTTTTGGGGGGGGGTCATCATATTTTTGACACCTTGCTAGGCGACTGGCGGTACTCGGATGTTGCCCTATCCTAAAAGTGGCAGAATGGGTGAAAAAGTTGAAAAGCCCCGTTCTATATAATATTTTACACAAAAAAGACAGGATAAAACCCAACTGCTGTGTGCTGGCGCCCTCTGCTGGTCGAACCAGGGAGCAGAGGAAACAAACATGCTCCAAAGGACCAGTGACAAATTAAAAAGCATGATGAGAAGTGAGAATTTGTATTGCACAAGTGAGGACACCCTTGCAATGCTGCAATCCAGTTTTGGTCACCACAACACACAAAAAAAGGTGCTGAGACTCTAGAAGGAGTGCAGAGAAGAGCAACAAAGGTGATCGGGGGACTGGAGGCTGAAACACACAAGGAACCGTGGCTGGAATTGGGTATGTCTAGTTTAACGAAGAGAAGGACCAGGGGGGACATGATAGCAGCCTTCCAGTATCTCAGGGGCTGCCCCAAAGAAGAGGCAGTCAAGCTGTTCTCCAAAGCGCCTGAAGGCAGGACAAGAAGCAACGGATGGAAACTCATCAAGGAGAGAAGCAACCTAGAACTAAGGAGAAACTTCCCGACAGTTAGAACAATTAACCAGGGGAACAACCTGCCACCAGAGGCGGTGAATGCTCCAACACTGGAAGTTTTTAAGAAGAGACTGGACAGCCATTTGCCTGAAATGGTATAGGGTTTCCTGCCTGAGCAGGGGGTTGGACTAGATGACCTCCAAGGTCCCTTCCAACTCTGTTATTCCGTATAGTGAGTCCTCGAGTTACACTAGTTCATTCGGTGAACATCTGAAGTTACAACATCACTGAGATAAGTGACATATGACCATTTTTCACCCTTACGACCACTGCAACAATGAAGCATCCCTGGGGTCACGTGATCCAAAGTCAGACCCTTGGCAACCGACTGCTATTTATGACGGTCGCAGCGTCCCCCTTTTGCCACCTTCTGACAAGCGAACTCAATGGAGAAGCCGGATTCACTTAGCAACCGTGTTGCCAACTTAACAACTGCAGTGATTCCCTTAACAACGGTGGCCAGGAAGGTCGTAACACACGGCAAAGCTCACTTGAGCCACATTTTAGTTAGCAGCAGAAATGTTGGGTTCAGCTGTGGTCATAAGTTGAGGACTACCCATGACCTCAGGTGATCCCTCCGTCTCCTTTCCTTCCTTCCTTCCTTCCTTCCTTCCTTCCTTCCTTCCTTCCTTCCTTCCTTCCTTCCTTCTTCCCTCCCTCCCTCCCCTCCCACCCTTCCATTTCCCTTTCATTTTTTCTTCCTGTTTTCCTGGCTTTCTCCCTCTCTCCTTCCCATTTCCTTCCTTCCTTCCTTCCTTCCTTCCTTCCTTCCTTCCTTCCTAATTCCCTCCCTCC